>DAKLCV010002425.1:0-34605 GCA_030247045.1 Colobus guereza | reverse complement strand
CAGAGTACTAACTTGATACAAAGAGACACTGCGGTTTATTTTAAATACTCTAATGAGAAACACATTTGAAAATTGTACAAAAAGAAATCACACTTCTATATGCATGTTACAGTCCTTTCTAGACTATGTATACATTGGTCTTTCAGTTACTTTGCACGTCTCTGTAAATTGCAGGTAATTAAGGAATGGATATGTGCAGGGTCAAACTTATTTCTTTCTCTCCCTTCACACTGTGGAAACATTCAATTGTGCCTCCACTTGCAATTCAGTTCCTTTACTCCACATAAATCCAAACGTTTGACATTTCCTTTCAACTAGTTATAAAATGTTTCTGCTAAACAAAATCTTTAACTCCTTGTCATTTTATATCTCTATGAAACTCATCGTTTTGCCTTTCTTCTGAAAACCCTTAAATGGCAATCTACCTGTTTCATGGCCTATTAGATTTTAAGCCTGTGGAATGAAAATACAAATGGAATGTTGAGAATACCGACTACCCAGATTATGGAGATGGAAGGACAGGCTGGTGACCCAACTGGTTTAATTTGATAGGATTTAAATAAAAATTTAATGCCAAGACTTCATAAAATTTGCATATAAGCTAAAACAGAAAACTACAAGTTTGGCAATAACTGTAAACTCATATTTTGAAGTATAAATTACAAAGAAATTTTTCCACAAAAAATAAATCAAAACTTAAAATTAATGGTATGTATCAAAGTCAACTTTCCAATATTCCAAAACTTTTCAGACACACTACCTTAAATAATAAAACTCAAACACTAAAAGAGTGTATATTAGAGATGGATATCATGTTTCTCAAAGTTCAGGTTTTAAAAAGCTGTTAACTTATAAATTACTTTATTCCAGAGACAATACTACTTAATCTGAACTTTATGCTAAATGAAACTGTATATTGCCTGTTACCTTTTAAACACTGACTCAAAACTACTTTGTAATATTTAAACCACTCTTTTCACTTTCCCAAAATCACACCCATTCTGACCTTCGTTACCATACATAATTCTCCTTTCTTGAACTTCTGACACAGATTCTCTGCTTGACCAAACTTTAGTCAGGTTTCTGAACCTTCTCCTAGGCTTGCCTGTGCACTTCCTTGCCAAACACAGTTTTGGGAAAGAAATCTGCTGCCAGGTTGGCAAGTCCGCACCCCCACCCCATATCTGATCACCCTCAACACTTGATCAGCCTCGATATCTGATCAGGTTCCTCATCCTCCACTACCCTCTAGGTGACATCTGATCAGCCTAGCCTGTCTTCAGCAAGAATCTGCCTTATCTGTGATGTCTTCTTAGTGATTCTCCATCCATTGACCCTACTCCTGTTCCTTGGCTATAAATCCCCACCTGCCCAGATGTATTTGGAGCTAAGGCCAATCTCTCCTCGAGTGCAAGACCTCATTGCTGTGCTGAAGGTCCTGAATAGTCTTCCTTACCAAGTTTGAACAAGTATCACCGAATACTCTTTTTCTTTAACAATGTGCATAAACATAAGTATAAAATATTATGTAGAGCTTCTTTTGCTTAACAAATTTTGGCAGTTTTCAGATTATTAAAAATTATGGCTTCATGCATGTATACATTGTGGAATGACTACATCAAGCAATGTATCTACTACTCATATACTTCCTTTCTTTTGCACTAGGAACATTTAAATTGTACTCTGTTAGCAATTTTCAAGCATTCAGTACATTCTTGTTGCCTATATTCACCATTCACTTCATATTTGAATACCATCCTGGCACATGAGCAGTGCTGATCTCTATATCATTCTAATTTTAGTATATGTGCTGCCCAAACAAGAATTTTAAGAAAAAATTGCTGTGCATAATTCTTTCTATTTTGTTGGACAAATGAATGGATATTTTCTGGTTTCAGCTATTACAAATATTGCTTTTTTTTATACATTCTTATAAATGTACTATGGAGAACATTTATAAGAATTTATGTGAAGCACACTCCCAGGAGAGGAATTGATACTTTATGTATGGTTTATTTAGGAATTACTGAAATGAAGCATTTTTGTATTTTTGTGATAATTAAACAAACATGAATAAACAAATTCTAACTGTAAGTATCAAGTGTGCTTTGGCTGCCAAAGGATGTTTGCTATATTTTAAAATGTCAACACTTAAAATACATTGAGAGGGAGCTTATTACTGAATAAAGAACACGGGCTCTAGAAGGTAAACCCTTCAGCTTTGGCTACCTGGAGTGCCACTTACAGGCTTAAGCTTCAACAATGTACTTTCCCTGTCTGAGTCTCAGTTTTCTCAATTCTATAATAATTTTGTTAGTTGAAATGCTATTTATTAATAAAATCAACTCATGAAGAAATGTGAATTAAGGTACACAAGCATTAAATAAGTGAGTCTATATAAGCTTAGAACAGGCTGGGTGCAGTGGCTCACACAGTAATCCCAGCACTTTGGGAGGCCAGCAGGAGGATCACGAGGTCAGGACATCCAGACCACTGCAGAAACCCCATCACTACTAAAAATACAAAAATTAGCTGACCTAGTGGTGGGCGCCAGTCCCAGCAGGCTGAGGCAGGAGAATGGCGGAACCGGGAGCTTGCAGTGAGCCAAGATCATGCCAGTGCACTCCAGCCTGGGCACAGAGAGAGACTCAGTCTCAAAAAAAAAGTAAATAAATACTTAAAACAGACATCAGCATTAATAAAGGATTAACTAAATATTTGCTATTATTAACCTGAAAGTAATTGCTCCATCTAAAAATATCTTAGTAAAAGAGTAATGTAGATATTCATGATTGATTAGATATTATTACATTAGGCATTGAACTAGGTGTTTTCCCCAATACCGTGAAATGTCACAATTTTACTGTGAAATACATGAATTTTCCATATTTGTTCCAAATCTGTTCCATACAGATTTTTTCTACAAATTAGAAACAAAGGGTAGTTATCAGAGTTCTAGTATTTCAAGAAATTTAATTAATATTTTATTTCATATTGGACTATGTAATAATGTCAAGAATAAAAATCTTCATGAGATATTGTGCACAGATCTTTATTTATAGATGCATGAACTTTGGCAAATGCATATGCCTGAGTAACTATCACCCCAAATACGCTACAAGCTATTTACATAATTCCTTCAACCCTTAATATTGCCTGTGCCCTTTTGCACCTCTGTCAATTGTATGATTTCTATCATGCAATTGAGAGGTCAATTTTTTTTTTCGAGGTGGAGTCTTGCTCTGTCACCCAGGCTGGAGTGCAGTGGTGCAATCTCGGCTCACTGCAAGCTCCGCCTCCCAGTTCATGCCATTCTCCTGCCTCAGCCTCCCAAATAGCTGGGACTACAGGCGCCTGCCACCACGCCCAGCTAATTTTTGTATTTTTAGTAGAGACAGGGATTCACCATGTTAACCAGGATGGTCTCGATCCTGACCTCATGATCTACCCACCTCAGCCTCCCAAAGTGCTGGGTTTACAGGCGTGAGCCACTGCTCTCGCCGAGATCAAGGCTTTATATGAACAGAGCTGTATTCTGGAGAGTGTCTGGCTTCTTTCTTTCAGGTTGAAATTTGCATGAAGTTACCTCAGTTTATGTACACTGTTGTTGGTGAACTCTGGGCTGTTTTGAGCTTGAGGCCTTTATTAATAAAGCTGCTGTCAACAGTTGAGCTCAAGTCTCTAAGTGGACATCTGTTTTCAGTGTACCTGGGCCAACACCCACGAGTGAAATTTTCAGCTCATGGGGTAGTTGTACAGTTAATTTTGTGTGTACTTTCCAAGAATTTTCTAGGGTTTTTGTTGTTTCACACTGCCACAGCAATGTCTGAGCTTCCATTGCTATGCATGCTCACCAAAATTTGAATTGTTAGTGACTTAAATTTTAACACAGAAAGAAGGTGTGTAGTTAAAATAATTAAAGTTGTTATAAAAATATACTGATTTTCTGCTGGAAAAGTTACCCTTCATTACTTTCTTCCTCAGAATTTCTATGTTACAATCAGTTTCTTAAATTTGAATATTGCTGATGTTTCTTAAAATCTCTATGCTATTTTCAAATGACTAGAAAGTTCTGATTTTTAAACTGAGATCAAAAGTTGGTAGATTACAGTAGGGAAATTAACAGAACGACAAATACATTTAGCAAAAACACCACCAAAAATGAGTTCTGGATTGCTGTTTGTTAGAGTTTAATAGTGTTCTTCATATTTGTCCAGAAAATTTTTGAAATCTAAAATATATGTAATTTGCATTTTCCTTGTTGCCAAGTAAGAAAGTAACCCTTCCTCCTATTTTCATTAGAGCACTACCTTTAGAAAACTAATGTTTTCCCTCTGTTTTCTGAGGTGTATATAAATTTTTTTTTGTTTTGTTTTGTTTGTTTTTGTTTTGAGACGGAGTCTCGCTTGGTTGCCAAGCTGGAGTGCAGTGGCCAGATCTCAGCTCACTGCAAGCTCTGCCTCCCGGTTCACACCATTCTCCTGCCTCAGCCTCTGGAGTAGCTGGGACTACAGGCGCCTGCCACCGCCCGGCTAGTTTTTGTATTTTTAGTAGAGACGGGTTTCACCATGTTAGCCAGGATGGTCTCGATCTCCTGACCTTGTGATCCGCCCGCCTCGGCCTCCCAAAGTGCTGGGATTACAGGCTTGAGCCACCGCGCCCGGCCTATAAATCTTTCTAACAACTAACTAAGCTTAACGGAAGGATGGCATCGCAACAGGTCTTTCTTAATGGCCTTGAGCCTTCTCTTTGAAGTAAGGAGTGTTCCCAAGTCTCCTTGTCTTTCCTGAACAAATTGAGGGTCAGGCTGCATTTTTGTGGCCCAATAATAGGACACAGATGAACGGAGGAGGAAGAGGGTTTTATTTCTGTAAGTGGTTACAGGAGAAGTCATGTAGACAATATTACCAGACCCACTCAAAATGACAAAGTTTTCCAGAACTTATATACCTTAAAAGCTATATGCCTATGTGTAAGTGCACATTTATCTAACGACATAAGTGATTAACTTTAATCTATAACTAAGTTGTGAGTCCTGAGGACCTTCCTCTGGAGCCTCAGTAAATTGACTTCATCAAAGTGGGTCCAGCTGCTGGGGTGATTACCCTTATGTTGTCTCCTGCTAAGTCACAGAGGTTTGTGGAGTTCCTTCAAAGCCTGGGAGTTTCTGCAGACCCCAGTAAAACTTGTGTAATCCTAAATGGGTCCTGTCAAGAATTCCTTTATTATTTTATCATCCTTTAAGGCCCAGGGAAGGCCTGGGAAAAACTCTTGGTGGGCTTTTGTTACATTCTAGCCTTTGTATAAGGGCACTGGCTTTTAATATTTAACCAGTCAGTCAATACCGAAACAGGTATTGTCGGGGCCTGTGTTAGTGAGACCTGGCCTGCCACACTTCCACTTCTCAGTTTCCAAGTGCTCTCACTCACATACTGTGAAAGGAACATAAATCTTGGGGCCCCCAAGTCACTAAGCTAAAGGAAAAGTCCAGCTGGGAACTGCTTAGGGCCGACCTGCCTCCCATTCTTTCAAAGTCACCCTCTGCTCACTGAGGCAACTGCGTATCTGATCGCCTCCTTTGAAAGGCTAATCAGAAACTCAAAAGAAGGCAACTGTTTTGTCTCTCACCTGTTCGTGACCTGAAACCCCTCCTGATTCCAGTCTTCCTGCCTTTGCTTCAAGTTGTTCCATCTTTCCAGACTGAACCAATATACTTCCTTTTTTTTTTTTTTTTTTTTTTTTTTTTTTTGGATGTCTTGCTCTGTCACCCAGGCTGGAGTGCAGTGGCATTATCTCGGCTCACTGCAACCTCTGTCTTCTGGGTTCATGCCTTTCTCCTGCCTCAGCCTCCTGAGTACCAGGGACTACAGGCGCCTGCCACCATGCCCGGCTAATTTTTTTGTATTTTTAGTAGTGACAGGATTTCACCGTGTTAGCCAGGATGGTCTCGATCCCCAACCTCGTGATCCCGCCTCGGCCTCCCAAAGTGCTGGGATTACAGGCATGAACCACCATGCCCTACCTCTAGGTGATTTTTTTAAAACCACTTTTACTACAGGCTGGGCATAATGGCTCATGCCTATAATCCCAGCACTTTGGGAGGCTGAGGCATGAGGATCACTTGAGGCCAGGAGTTTGAGACCAGCCTGCGCAACATAATGAGAACTTATCTCTATAAAAAATATAAATAAATAAGCAATAACTGGGTGACGATGCATGCTTATCATCCAAGCTACTTGGGAGGCTGAGGTGGGAGGATCACTTGAGCCAAGGAGTTCGAGGCTGCAGTGAGTCATGATCATGTCACTGCACTCCAGCCTGGGCAACAGAGCAAGACCCCACCTCTAAAAGAAAAAACTTTATTACACAAGTGCGTGTGCTCTCATAATCAAGTTATAGTTTTTGGTGCATGTTAAATGGACATCAATATTGTCTTCTTTGGTTACCTTTCCTCTGCCTGTCTTTTAAATTGCTTGTGATATTTTTGAGAGGTATTCCTACTGGCGCTAGAGACCCACTTCATTCATATCAGCAGCACTATCGCCTGTGTCCCACGATGACGCCACTGGTGAGCATTTCATGTTCTTTCTTCTGTTATGAACAATGGTGCCATCAGCTTTCCCAGCTTTCCCCATGCCCATGTGGTTCTGCTGTTGCTGTGTGTGCACCGCAAGCAGAATCAGAAGGGAGATGTGCTCATATTCTGATGTCCCTGAAGGTCTCTTCAGGACTTTGATGGGGTTATAATCCCACCAGCAATTGGTCAGCTCTTGGGCTGTCTCAAATCGCCATTGCCACACCTTTAATTGACCTATTTTTTTTTGAAATGGAGTTTTGTTCTGTCGCCCAGGCTGGAGTGCAATGAATGGCATAATCTCGGCTCACTGCAAACTCCGCCTCCTGGGTCCAAGCGATTCTCCTGCCTCAGCCTCCTGAGCAGCTGGGACTACAAGCGCCTGCCACCACACCCAGCTAACTTTCGTATTTTTGGTAGAGACAGGGTTTCACCATATTGGCCACTCTGGTCTCAAACTCCTGACCTTGTGATCCAACCACCTCAGCCTCCCAAAGTGCCGAGATTACATGCGTGAGCCACCTTGCTCAGCCTAATTGACCCCTTTTTTTTTTTTAAAGAAAAGCCCAGTTGTTTAAATTGGTTTAAATTTAAACAGTGGCTTAAATTCACTTTCAATGAATATGTATGACCCTGAGCATTTTACACACATCAGCTGGTCAATTGTGCAATTCTCTTCTTTGAATTTTTCTTTTAGCAAATGGAATGATCATATCCTCTTTTTAGTCACCTTATAGTCTCTCTCTCCTCCATTTTCTTTTTCTTTTTTTTTTTTTTTTTTTTGCCATCCGTCTGTTTTGGTAGGAGCTATCTATACACAGTTTGTGCTCTATAACCAGAATTTCTGCATCTATAGATCCAACTAGTCTTGTATTGAAAATATTTTCGCTGGGTGCGGTGGCTCACGCCTGTAATCCCAGCACTTTGGGAGGCCAAGGCTGGTGGATCATGAGGTCAGGAGATCGAGACCACCCTGGCTAACACGGTGAAACCCTGTCTCTACTAAAAATACCAAAATTAGCCAGGCGTGGTGGCGGGCGCCTGTAGTCCCAGTTACTTGGGAGGCTGAGCCAGGAGAATGGCGTGAACCCAGGAGGCAGAAGTTGCAGTGAGCCGAAATCGTGCCACTGCACTCCAGCCTGGGCGACAGAGCACAACTCCGTCTCAAAAAAAAAAAAAAAAAGAATATATTTCAAAAATAAAATATAGCAATCCAATAAAAGTAATACAAATAAAAATAATATAGTATAACAACTATTTGCATAGCATTTACACCATATCAGGAGTTATGAGCAACCTAGAGATAATTTAAAGTAGTGGCCGGGCGCGGTGGCTCAAGCCTGTAATCCCAGCACTTTGGGAGGCCGAGACGGGCGGATCACAAGGTCAGGAGATCGAGACCATCCTGGCTAACATGGTGAAACCCCGCCTACTAAAAATACAAAAACTAGCGGGCAAGGTGGCGGCGCTGTAGTCCCAGCTACTCGGGAGGCTGAGGCAGGAGAATGGCATGAACCCGGGAGGCGGAGCAGTGAGCTGCAATCCGATCACTGCATTCCAGCCGGGCAACAGAGCAAGACTCAGTATCAAAAAAAAAAAAAAAAAAAAGATAAAGTATACCAGAGGCTGGACCCTGTGGCTCATCCCTGTAATCTCAGCACTTTGGGAGGCCAAGGTGGACAGATTACGTGAGGGCAGGAGTTCGAAACCAGCCTGGACAACGTGGTTAAAACCCGTTTGTACTAAAAATACAAAATTACCTGGGAACGGTGGCGCATACCTGTAATCCCAGCTACTTGGGAGGCTGAGTCAGGAGAATCTCTTGAACCCGGGAGGTGGAGGTTACAGTGAGCCAAGATCACTCCACTGCACTCCAGCCTGGGCCACAGAGTGAGATTCTGTTCCAAATAAATAAATAAATAAAATATACAGGAACATATACTTGCATTATATGCAAATACTACACCATTTTATACCAGGAACTTCAGCAGCTGTGGATTTTGGTGTTCATGGGAAGAACGGGTCTTAAAACTAATACCCCATGAATTCTGAAGGATGACTGCATTTTGCATATTAAACTTTCCTGGTGATATGGGCAGTAGGAGCCTTTCCAGTTGACAGCTCATCTTTGACATTTTTAGAGTCTGAAGTCAGAACATTATTATTATTATTATTAAATGTAGGCACAGTCTAACCCATTCTTAAAGGTTATGCTTTTTTTTTTTTTTTTTGAGACGGAGTCACTCTGTAGCCTCAGCTGAGTGCAATGGCAGGATCTCGGCTCACTGCAACCTCCGCTCTCAAGCTCAAGTGATTCTTATGCCTCAGCCTCCTGAGTAGCTGGGACTACAGGCATGGTTATGCTTTTTGTATTTTATCTAAGAAAAACTTCCTAACCCTGAGGTTATTAGACATTTCCCTCTATTTCTCAAAAAAAAAAAATTTTTTTTCTTTTACATTCAGGTTTGTAATCCACCTGTAGTTCATTTTAAGTATTACGTGAGGGCCAGGCGCTGTGACACACTTGTAATCCCAGCACTTTGGGAGACCGAGATGGGCAGATCACCTGAGGTCAGGAGTTTGAGACCAGCCTGGCCAACTTTGAAACCACATCTCTACTAAAAATGCAACAATTAGCCAAGCATGGTGGCACATGCCTGTAGTCCCAGTTGAGGCACAAGAATTACTTGAACCCTGGAGGAGAAGTTTGTAGGAGGTGAGATCACTGTACTGCAGTGCTGGGTGACAGAGTGACTGTCTCAAAAAAAAAAAAAAAAAAAGTTTTGCATGAAGTTGAGATTTGATCACATATCATCCACAAGAACAGCTAATTGCTTCAGTCCTGCCTATGTGGAATTTGGTTTCTTCTCTCTTTGTTTTATGATCATGACCTGTCTCATACGCCAAGACACAATTTAGTCAGTCTTTCAAACCCTTCTGAACCTATGCATTGCTCAGTTTCTCTGTCTCTGAGCTACGGTTTCTTTTTTTTTTTTTTCTTTTGAGACAGGGTCTCGCTCTGTCACCCAGGCTGCAGTGCAGTGGCGTGATCATGGCTCACTGCAGCCTCAACTTCTCATGGGCACAGGTGATCCTCCCACCTCAGCCTTCTGAGTAACTGGGACCACAGGTGCATGCCACCATGTCCAGCTAATGTTTTTAAATTTTTGTAAAGATAGGGTCTCACTATGTTGCCCAGGCTAGTCTCAAACTCCTGGGCTCAAGAAATCCACCAGTCTCGGCCTCCCAAAGTGCTGGGATTACAGGTGAGCCACCAAGCCCAGTTCCACATCTTATTTTTAACATTTCCATCTACAGATCCTGGTATTTGGGAAATGCTTTTAAAATCTCACACTTAGATCTTTAAATTTTCACTTTAACTTAACCTGAGGTGCAGGCTGGGTCAAGATTCCATTATCATTCAGAGAATCATTCTTTTAGTGTGAAGAACCTCTATTTGGGCCTCAAAGTTGTTTGCACCTTGAAGGTTATTTTGTCTGATTTTGCTAGCCCAACTTGGCTTTCTTTCCATTGGTATTTGCTTTGCGATTTTTTTTCCTAGCTATTTTCACCTTCCCTTTGGCATTTTGTTGCAAATGCTTCTCTTGTAAATAGCATGAAACATTTTAAATTGCATTATCTAATCTCTGTCTTTTACAGATTTATTAAATCATTGAACATCGAACATAACTAAGGATGCACTATTCCTACTATTTTATTTTACTTTTCTTCTTTTCACTCCTTCCTTCCTAACTTCCATTTAGTATTCAGTTTTAAATTTATTATTATTTTTATTTTTGAGAGAAAGCCTGGCTCTGCCACCCAGGCTGAAGGGCAGTGACACAATCTCAGCTCACTGCAACCTCTACCTCCGGGGCTCAAGTGATCCTCCCACCTCAGCCTCCTGAGTAGCTGGGACTACAGGTGCTCACCACAATACTTGGCTAATTTTGGCATTCAATTTTATTCTTCATTTTTTTGTATTTAATTTTATTCTTCATTCTTCATTTTCCTCCACTAGTTCAGAAGTTATATGTTCAATTTCTTTTTAACAGGAACACTTAACCTTAAAATGTCAAAATCCAGCAACATCTAACTACTTTTACTCACTTCTTCCCTTTCTTATCCTTTCTGTGAAGGTAGCCTAATCTTTAGAAATTAAGTTTCACCTTGTTGTTAATACCAGTTATTATTTTTTTAAAGAGCTAACAATCACTTAGTTTTACCGGCTTGTTTCCAATGTCTTTGGCTGGCATTGCTGTTTGCATCCTGCTGTGCTATTCAGGGTGTGAATTTCTTCTTAAGGCAGAGCATCATCGGGAAGATTTTTCAGCAAGAATTGCAGAGCTCCTTGTTGGAAATATTTATGCTATCATCACTCTCCAACAGCAATTTAGCTGCATTTTCAATTCTTGCTTGATAGTGAACATTTCCTGAACAACCTATGAATGCCTGTCCATTGACTTCCTGATGTCTCTCATGTCAGGAAGGCCATCAAGGAGTCTGCTAGAAGTCTGGGAGTTATTTCTTTTTCTTTTTCTTTCTTTCTTTTTTTTTTTTTTTTTTTTTTGAGACGGACTCTTGCTCTGTCACCCAGGTTGAGTGCAGTGGCATGATCTTGGCTCACTGAAAACTCCACCTCCGGGTTCAAGTGATTCTCCTGCCTCAGCCTCCCAAGTAGCTGGAATTCCAAGCATGTGCCATCATGCCCAGCTAATTTTTTATATTTAGTAGAGATGGGTTTCACCATGTTGCCCAGGTTGATCTCGAACCCCTGACCTCAGGTGATCTGCCCAAGTCAGCCTTTCAAAGCACTGGGATTACAAGTGTGAGCCACCACCCCTGGCCAAAGGTTACCTTTTTAATTGAAAATAAATAAATAAATAAATTGAAGCAAAATTTACATATAATTAACCATTTAAAAGTGAACAATTCAGGGCATTTAGAACATTCACAATGTTGTGCAGCCATCACCTCTGTGTACTTCCAGAGCACTTTTGTCCCCCAAAAACCTGGATTTTATCAAGCAGTCACTGTCCTTTCCTCCAGCCCCTGGCAGTCGTGACACTGCTTCTGGTTCTAGGGATTCGCTATTCTTGAAATTTCATCTTCATAAAATATACACTATGTGATTATTTGTTTCTGGCTTTTTTTCTCTTTGTAAAATGTTTCTGAGGCTCAACCACTTTGTATCAATTTTCAGTGCTTCATTCCTCTTCAAGGCTAAATAATATTCCATTGTGTGGATGGACCACATTTTGTTTATTCATTTCTTCCACTGATGAACATGTGAGTTATTTCTGCCTTTTCGCTATAATGAATAGTGCTGCTGTGAACATTTGTGTACACATTTTTCTTGGAACCCTTGTTTTCAATTATTTTGAGTACATACCTAGGAGTGGAATTGCTGGTTCGTAGAGTAATTCTATATTTAACTTTTTGAGAATCCACCAAAGTATTTGTTCACAGTGGCTGTACCATTTTAGACTCCCACCAGCAATGTACAAACATTGCAGTTTTGTCACATCCTTGTCAACACTTGTTATTTTCCATTTTAGATTTTAGCCATCTCAGTGGTGCTTCACTGTGGTTGTGATCTGCATTTCCCTAATCACCACATTTTGCTTTCAATATCTACTATCTGGTACAGTTTTTGCATCTTCTTCATACACCCCACAGTTCTATAAAACATCCTCAACTATCCCTCCATAAGCATCAGTTCAAGGACATTGCCTCAGTTTTTCCCAGCCAAAGAGTCACTCACCTGAGTTTGGCTTCTTGGTGGGTTCTGTGAACAAAGAGAGAAAATAAATGCAATATGCATTGAAGATTCATCAGAAGCACAAAGAAAGGCCATGAACACCCTGATGAAAGATGAAAAGGTAGTGACAAAGAAATACAAAGTAAATGATATGGACACAAATTCCATGTTGTATTCAGAAAAAAAGCAAGAAAACACCCTTAAAATCCATTCAAAAACAATCCACCATTGAGGCTGTGAGGATACCCACAGGATGGCCAAAGTAGCTGAGAACATCCAAGACAAGTAAGTGAGCTACCTGCCCGTGAGGCACCATAGAGCTGGACGGTGGAGAGGGGTAGGGGGGCAAAAGAAAGATGGAGAAAGACTTTCAGCTTCCAGAATGATGGCTTTTCTCACTTTCTTTCATTCACTCATTTTTCATTCAGCAAGCATGTATTGCATGGATGTGGATATCAGGTCAGGAGTGCTCAGGTGCAGCCTGTGACCACCCTGCTCAGTGAACCTGGGTGTGCAATGCGGTGAGCAGACAGGGGCACAAGGAAGTTTGAGGAAGATGGCTCAAAGGAGGTAGAGTCGGCCATGACTGGGAAAATTGGAGCTTCAGGGCTGTGCAATGGCCAGACTTCTCCAAACAGAGTGTATTTGGTTCACATAACAGCCTCGCATTGACTTAGTAGGAGGAAGCTGGAACACAGGGGTATGTGTGGTGGGGGCATTCACTGGGGTGCAGAGACTGCAAAAGGAGAGTCTGAAGCTCAAAGAGGACATACGGTTTCGCATGTCCTGTATTTTAACTGAAGGTTTCCCATCGCCTTTTCTCCTTCCTGTCACCCTCTCCCTTCCTGCCCTCCCTTCTTCCTTCCTCCTCTCCTTCCTTCCTTCTCTCTCCTTCTTCTTCCTTCCTCTCCTTTTCCCCTTCTTTTCTTCTTCCCCACCCTCCTTTCTTCCTTCCCCTCCATCCTTTCTTTCTCCTTCTCTCCTTCCTTCCCCCTCCATCCTTCCTTCTTTCTTTCTTCTCCTTCTTCTTCCTTTCTTCCCCATCTGTCTTTCTTTCCTTCCCCCGCTCCTTTCTTCCTTTCTTCCCTTCCTCCTTCCTTCCTTCCCTCAGTCTTTTCCTATCTCATCTCCTTTCTTCTTCTTCCTTCCTCCATCATTCCCTCTCTCCTTCCTTTTCTTCCCTTTCTTTCCATCCTTTTTCCTCCCTCCCCTTTTCCTCCCTCCTTTCATTGTTTCTCTTTTCTTGCTTCTCTTCCTTTCCTTCCTTTCTCCTCCCATCCTCCCTCCTCTCTCCCATCCTTCCTTTCTCCATCTTCTTTTTAAAATGTAAAATTATAAAGATTTTAAAAATAGTGATACACTCAGAGTTTTTAAAGCCCAAGAAGTATAGACAGTGAAAGCGAATACCCACAGTGCCATACAGGTGACTGTGGTTCCTGTGCACTGGCTTCCTTCCCATATGGAAGGGCTGTGGATGAACAGGCACATGCCTGACCATTCATGGGGGGCTCTTGGTAGCAAAATCATGCATTCAAAGATGTGTTTGCAGGCACTGGCAGTCTTCTAGGTGAGCAATGAAAAGGTAGTAGCAGGTTAGTGGAAAGGAAGTTTATTTCTGTGATTTTTGAAAATCAACATGAAACGCATGTATCATAAAATTTGACATTTTAAAGTGTACAATTCAATGGTGTTTCATATCTTCACAATACTGTACAATCATCACCTCTATCTGTTCCAGAACAGTTTCATCCCCGCAAAGGAGACCCCAAAACCATGAGCAGTCCCTCCTTTTTTCGCCTCTTCCAGCCCAACAATCGCTAAGCCACTTTCTGTCTCTGAATTTGCCTGTTCTGGATATTTCACATTAATGGGATCCTACACCCTGTGGCCTTTGTGCCTGGCTTCTTTCACTGAGCGATTTTCAAGGCTCGTGTAGCATGTATCAGAACCCTCTTCCTTTTACAGCCAAATAATATTCTGTTGCATGGAGGGACCACATTGTGTTCATTCATTCATCTCCTGATGGACAGTTGTGTTGTTTCCACCTTTGGCTTATTGTGAAGATTGCTGCTGTCAACATGGGTACACAAATAGATGTTTGAGTCCCTGCTCCCAATTCTCCTGGTACCTGTCTAGGAGTGGAACTGGATCACATGTCAGTGATCTTCCAGATCAGTAACATGTCTTGTTCTGTATCTGAGCCTACCAGCCAGCCCTTCCTTCACTATTGCACAGGGTTCTCTTGCAGCTATGCCTCATTCTTTGTCCAAACCAAATGGTGCTACACACTCGGTCTGAATTTTGGAGAAAATCCCCAATGCTTCCAAAGTGGTTGCAACCACACACCTGCCTCCAACTCCCACCACTCAGTCTGCCTTGACAGGGTAGGATTCAACCTTCATCATTTCTGACTTGATGGGAGAAATGGCATCTTCATGTTGGGGTGGGTCATTATTTTTCCTCTTGCACTGACAACAATTTTGTATCTGCTTTGTAGGATCATTATTAGCAAAACATCACTGTGAGCAGAAAACTGAGAGAGATGAGTTCCTATTGTCTTGTTGTCAGCTTTTTAGGATCAGATCTGGTTATCATTCTCTCTTCCTCCAACAAACACCATTATGTAACTGCCCTGGTCAACCAGTTGTTCCCAATGCTAAAGCCCAATGGAGTCTTCCTCTGTGTACATAAAAGTTTATTTTTCTTTCAAAATAAATGTTTGAATCTCAATTAGACTGTCTGCCCAGAGCAGGACTTTCTGCAGGGCCCAGGATGCATATTTTCAGCATTTTGGTCAGTCTGACGTTCCAGCTGACCTTGAAGTGATGAAACACAGAATGGGAAGATTCCAGGTCCTCAGTACCCTGGAGAAGAAAAACTCACAGCCCCATGAGTGAAGGCAACCAGAGAAGCTGATGGGAGAACAGAATGAAGTGTGCTCTGGGAGGAGAGATTGGAGGCCATGGATTGGGACCAGAGTGTAGGACAATGAGGGATATGAAATGAAGTGTAAAAAAAGCAGAAACTGGGCCGGGCATGCTGGTGCACGTCTGTAATCCCAGCATTTTGAGAGGATTGCTTGAGCCCAGGGGTTCAAGACCAGCCTTGGCAACATAGTGAGAAGCCGTCTCTACAAAAAAAAAAAAGAAAAGAAAAAAAATAGCTTGGCATGGGGGTACACACTTGTTGTTCCAGCTACTTGGGAGGCTGAGGTGGGAGGATCACTTGAGCCAGGAAGTTGAGGCTATGTGGTAAGCTATGATTGCACCACTGCACTCCAGCCTGGGCAACAGAACGAGACCCATCTCAGTAAAATAAAATAAAATAAAATAATAAAATACTAGCATATGCCTAAACCACAGGTTTAGAAGCACAGACCTACCAAGAAATGAGTCTGAGACAGATGTAAATGTTTGTCTCAAGGCGTTTGTAATCTCCACGAAGAACAGAGCTCTCAACACCAAGAAATTCCCAACACTGGCCAAATCCAACCCAAAGTAACTATACAGCTGATGCTGCTAGATCCAAGCTGAAAAGAGAAGGCCCCTGAAATATCGGCACTTAACGGGTCATCAAGGGCATCCCAAGTCAAAGTCTCTTTGACCTATTGGGAGCAAACAGGGCATAAGTCACCCCATGATAGAAAAGCCAGAATCCTCTTGTTCCTCACCTCACGCTGCTCCTCCTGGGTCACCCAGAGCACTAAAACTAACCTGACTATGAGCCACGGGAGATGTAACCACCACTTCCACCTAGTCCCAGAACATACTCATTACCCAAAAGAAGACCTGTGTCCCCATTCAGCAGTCACTTCCCTTCCACCTCCCAGCCCCTGACAACCACTAATCCACTTTCTGTCTCCATGAATTGTCTGTTCAAATTTCACATAAATAGAATCCTACAACATGTGGTATTTTGTGCCTTGCTTCTTTCACTGAGCATGATGCTCTTGAGTTGCTTCACGTTGCAACTGTGTCAGAGCTTCATTCCTGCTCATGGCCAGGAAACTTTGAAGGAAGCCTCTCTCCAAGCATAGACTTCTTTCCTGGACTCTGGACTGTACCACTCACAGCTTAGGACTGGCATTTCCTGCCCCCTCCCGCCCCACACAGAGTCTACATTGAGAGGGGCTGCCCTAGAAGAAGGTGAAGCATAACCATGTGAGGATCCTGCTCTGAGAGACTATATGGAGCATAGGACACCTTTGCCACCTCACCTGGCTGCAACACAAAAAGAGACAAACTTTTCATTCTTTGGGGATGTTTGTTACAGCAGCTAGCCTATGCTGACAAATGCAGGGTCAGGAAGCAACCTCTGTGGACAAGCTGAGGTTCCTACCTGATCCAAAAGCAGTTAACCTAAAGAATATGTCTGCAGCAGAGAGAAGAGAACATTCACATCTTTGTGACTCATCATTAAAACACACTGCAGAATTGTGAGGATGAAGAGTCCTCTTGACACATATGCACACCTTGCTCGTGTTCCTCCTTTGCCCCTGCCAGTACTAACCTGCAGAGAAAACACCACCAGAGAATTTATCAGGAAGTAGAGGTGCAGCCAGGAGCACATTGAATCAGCAGTTACTATGCATTGAGTTCTGTTGCAGTAATGCCAGGCACCCAAGCATCTCATCCGCCCACCCGAGGATGTTGGTATGACCAGCATGCATATTTCCCAAATGAAGAACCTGAGGTTCCAGAACGTTCAGGGCAAGGCAGGAGCAGAGTCAGAATCTGCAGAATTGTCCAGGGGGACAACCTCACTCAAACACTAAGCACTGGAGGAGATTAATCCTGGGAACCAGGTGAGCCCTCAGTGCTGGGTCTCCCAGCTCTGATGTCTGTCTCTCCCAAATGTGTCTGCCTGGGTGATGCTTGCTCTGTGGGAGGCTTCAAGTGCTCCAACATAGATTCAGCAGCCTGTGGCATGGCTCCAGCCAGATGCCACCCAGGCAGGTTGCAGCTCCTTGTGGAGGTAATCAGGGCCTCCAGAGCAGAAGGTGCATCCCCAGACAGGAGCCCCTAAGTCAGGACAAAGTCACAAACTTTGGAGGAAGGGGACTCTGAGCCCAGGGTACAGGCAGCAGCTGCCCCTGGCCCAGACTGGAGGCTGGTGGTGGTGCCGGTCAAATCCCACACAGCCGTTTTCTCAAACTCTGGGTGCCCCACGTCCCTCTCAGATGATGTTCTCTGCTGCCAGTGATCACTGCAGGCTCGCCTTGAAGAACAACCCAGCCCTTTGTTCCCTCCAGCATTCTCCCTATTTGTTGTTGTTTTTGTTTGTTTTGTTTTAGATGGAGTCTTGCTCTGTCGCCTAGGCTGGAGTGCAGTGGCACAATCTCAGCCCACTGCAAGCTCCGCCTCCTGGGTTCAAACGATTCTCCTGCCTCAGCCCCTAAGTAACTGGGATTACAGGTGCATGCCATCAAGCCCAGCTAACTTTTGTATTTTTAGTAGAGACGGGTTTCACCATGTTGGGCCAGGCTGGTCTCGAACTCCTGACCTCAAGTGATCCACCTGCCTTGGCCTCCCAAAATGCTGGGATTACAGGCGTGAGCCACTGCACCTGGCCTCCTCCAGCTCTCTTGGTCATCATGGTCCAAGCTGCTCAGACTGGGCTTGGGGACAGGAGCCACCTCAGCCTCTTGATCTGTGCATATCCCTCCAAGGCTGCCAGTAGTTCCAGTTGAGACACCTGTCCAGGACCCCAAAGATCTCAGCTGTGCACACACCCTGAGAATTTACATTCCAATCTGTGTTCACCATTGACCAATATCTTTCACTGCTTTGTATCTCGGCCCATCCCAGGAATTCCAGGCATCCCTCAGCAACTACTTAATCTCCTCCCAATCCGTGCACCCGGCCACTCCCTGCTGTTGCCCTAAATAACCAAAGGCCTCAGTATCTCTCCCTCCCAGCCCCTCCTCTCTGAAATGTTGCATAAAACAGGCAGGTGGCATGGGAGGGCTGCAGACAGCTCGTCTCATCCTGCAGCAGGAGGCCAGGTTGCAGTGGAGGCTCCTTCAGCTTTGAGATGCTCTGGATGACCCTGGGGGATGACAGGAATTGAGGGTGGGAGTGTCACAGAGGAAGTGGAGCCTGGGGTTTTAGGCTTTGCTTGGTTTCAGGGTTGCACTGCAGCCAGAAGTTGCTACATTCATGACTCACACACACGAGGCTGTTGTCGTTCACACCCAGACCTCGTTACATATACAAGGCGGACTCCAGCCAGCATCAGGCGGCCTGGGCACTGAGACAGTCTCCAGTCCTGCATGCCAGGCAGGAAATCTATCTCCCAGACAGGGCCCCTGTCCTCTCTCTCCAGGAAGTTACAGCAAAGCCACGGCTGGGGTCCTCATGGGCCTGGAGTAAGAACCTGGGCTGATATGTCCCAGATAGACGATGCTAACCTGGGGTCTCTGTCTCCAAGGTCAGGTTGCACATGGTGCTATTGCTTTCACGAGGTTTATTTTCCACCGGGAACATAAGACGGGCAGGAACAGGAGATCTGTTTCTGATTTGTTCTGCTTATACTTAGTGAACTCAGCAGCTTTTAATCAAATCCTTGTGTTCTGGGATCCCTAAACCCCAAGAAGGAAGCAGCCTCATTTTGTGCTGGGACTGTGACAATGGTCCTCGGTTGCTGGCATCCTGGAGATGTCGATTAAGTGGCTCCTGTTGGTGGGTGGGAGGCCGAGGTTACACATGAGCCCCGTAAAGCTGTGCTCAGGACCCCAGCCATGTGACACAGCGCTTTGAAGCATTCTTCTGTAACCCGCAGTCACCAAACCCTCTTGGGCCCAATTCCACCTCTGCTAGATTCAAAGATGCTTCTTATTGGAGTTCCCTGCCCCCACCCAAATTCCTTGTTGATTCAGACCTACATGTGGTTCATGCTACGAAACAATACCGCCAAGTACAGGCCTCAGCAGCAGCCTCAGAAGCAGAAGTTTCTCTTGAACTTCTCCAGTCCCCTGTCTCTGAGTCCCATTCTCCCTGAGGCACTGAAGGAACTAGAATCCCTCTTCCCAAGACGGGTCCCAGAAACAAGAACGCTCTCCCCAAAGCCAGCCATAAACCTAAAAACAGGACTCTAACTTGCCTCTATCCTATCTGTATAAAGAGTGGCACAGGCCGGGCACAGTGGCTCACGCCTGTAATCCCAGCACTTGGGAGACCGAGGTGGGTGGATCACAAGGTCAGGAGATCCAGACCATCCTGGCCAACATGGTGAAATCCTGCCTCTACTAAAAATACAAAAATTAGCTGAGCGTGGTGCGTGCCTGTAATCCCAGCTACTCAGGAGGCTGAGGCAGGAGAATTGCTTGAACCTGGGAGGCGGAGATTGCAATGAGCCCAGACTGCGCCACTGAACTCCAGCCTGGCAGCAGAGTGAGACTCCGTCTAAAAACAAAAGAGAGAGAGGCCTGGAAGAATCTAAATACACAGGCCTGGCTGGTTTTCAGCTCAGACCTTCAGCATTGGATCAGGCCCTTTTGTCCAACCTTATTTCTACACAGCTATCCAGACTTGGTTGAACCAAAGCACAAAATTAGACAATCTCCTTGTAACTTGGGGTTCATTCTGAATGCTCCCTGTATACACATTAAATACATTTGTATGTCTTTTCTCCAATTAATCCATCTGCTTCATGTCCATGATTTTCAGTAACACTTCAGGGCCACGACCCCAGAAAGTCAATATAACAAACAGCAATTTTGCAAGCCAAAGAACGCTGCGTTGCTCAAATAATAATAATGCAATGTCAAGGCCAATGCCCACTGAAGATTAGCTGCCACCAGCACAGCTGCCACGCAGCACAGGAGAGCAATCGACCCACAGCAAAACCTCTGCTTCCCACTGAATTATTTACCTCAATCTAAAGAAGAAAATCAGCCCCGCAGGCTCTGAGCAGAAAATAAAAAGGAGCACACAGAGACTGTCAAATCCTGACCCAATTACAGCTATTGCCAGCAGAATTTGTACACCACGGAATTGAATTAGAGTCAACTGCAGTCATCACAGGGTGTGCAACCACATTAGTAAATTAGGACAGGCTCGTCTGTTTCACTATCCAATCCAATATCCTTGATCTGCATGCCCTGGAGAAACAAAGCCCTTTAAAGCAATTGTTCTCTTCCTTCCTTCCTTCCTTCCTTCCTTCCTTCCTTCCTTCCTTCCTTCCTTCCTTCCTTCCTTCCTTCCTTCCCTCCCTCCTCTCTCTCTCTTTCTCCTTCTTTCTTTTTTTATATAGAACCTCACTATGTTGCCCAGGCTGGAGTACAATGGCGCAGTCTCAGCTCACTGCAACCTCCGCCTCCCAGGTTCAAGCGATTCTCCTGCCTCAGCCTCCCAAGTAACTGGGATTACAGGTGCCTCTCACTATGCTCAGCTAATTTTTTAATTTTATTAGAGATGGGTTTCACCAGGTTGACCAGGCTGGTCTCGAACCTGACATCGTGATTCGCCCACCTTGGCCTCCCAAAGTGCTGGGATTACAGGCATGAGCCACTGCGCCTAGCCTTTTTTGTTTTTGATATCGAATCTCACTATGTTGCCCAGGCTGCAGTGCAATGGTGCAATCTTGGCTCACTACAACCCTCCTCCCTGGTTCGAGCGATTCTCCTGCCTCAGTCCGTGAGTAGCTGGGATTACAGGTGTGCCACCACGCCCAGGTAATTTTGTATTTTAGTAGAGCTGGAGTTTCACCATGTTGGCCAGGATGGTCTTGAACTCCTGGCCTCAGTGGTCCACCCGCCTCGGCCTCCCAAAGTGCTGTAATTACAGGCATGAGCCACTGCCCCGGCCTGTTTTTTATTTCATAGGATTGTACTGGTTTTCTCTGAAGTGTGCGTTCATTTAAAGCAATCTTTCTGGGGTCAGCTGCTGTGGTTGAAGCCACTTTGTGGGTCTTAAACCCATAGAACCCTTCTCAGCTTGAGGAAGCCCCACAGGGGAAAGTTCTGAGGTTCTACAAAGCTAGCACAGGGACCCGAGAAGAACAAATCTTAACTTCCTTCAGGCAAATCCTAAGGTTTCTCTTTGACTCCAGTTCAGCAATTAAAAATATATATGTGAATATATAGAAAGCATATGATAATGGTTCTTGTGACTGAACTTGTCGCTGGAAAGGGTCTGAAATCAGACCCCAGGAGAGGGTTCTTAGATCTTGCACAAGAAAGAATTTGCAGCGAGTCCATAAAATGAAAGCAAGTTTATTAGGAAAGTAGAGGAATGAAGAATGGCGCAGTCTCAGCTCCATAGAGCTGCCCCAGGCCACTGGTTGCCCATTTATATGGTTATTTCCTGATGATATGTTAAACAAGGAGTGGATTATTCCTGGCTCTCTTTTTAGACCGTAGAGCGTAACTTCTGACCTTGCCATGGCATTTGTAAACTGTCATGGCGCTGGTGGGAAGGTAGTAGTGAGACCACCAGAGGTCACCTCGTCGCCATCTTGGATTTGGTAAATGTGGCCAACTTCTTCACAGCAAGCTGTTTCATCCAAGAAGGTCTTTATGACCTGAATCTTGTACCAACTTCTCATCTCATTCTGTACCTTTAGAATGCCTTGACTATCAGGGAATGCAGCCCAGCAGCTCTCGGCCTCATTTTACCCAGCCCCACTCAAGCTAGGGTTGCCCTGGTTCAACACCTCCAACAAACTCAACTCAGGTCCACCAGCCCGGTGCAGAAGGCGAACACTGCCATCGGGATTGCAGTGTAAGGAAGTGAGGCGTTTATTCCGCTATTTAGAGGGCATCAAGCAACTTCCTTGATGCCTTAAGACCCAACCCCTGGGTGGCCAGTAGGTGAGGGTTTTCAGTGGCAAGGAGGCAGAGGTTATAGGCAAAGCCATACCTGCAGGCTATACATTGCTTTGACCTAAAAGGTGGGATACCTGGAAGCAGGGGCTTAATGTGGATTCAAAGCTTCTCTGATTTGTCATCAGTTAAGGAGAGGAAGCTTTTGTGAACATTTGGGGTCAGCAAAATGAATGCTAGTTTTGGCCCATGGGTGTGACTTCGCCAGCACCTCCCTGCACCCCTGTGTTGTGCCAAGTCCGTCTAGTCCCCAGAAAAGCTCACCAGAGTCAGGCGTCAATGCAAGGGCAAAGGATCTTTATTACAGAGTTCGAACCTGGAACTCTCACGCCCAAGAGCGGAGTAAGCGGAGAGCTCCAGTAGTGGGCTCAAGACAGCATTATAGTCTAGGGTAAACAGGTACAAATCTAATGTATGATTGGCTGACATTTGAACAAGGCGAGTTGGTTGATTATGATTGTTCTCGCCATTTTTAGTATTTCAGTTAATTTAGAAACCTGATGACGTCTGTCAGGCTTGCAGGGAGTGCAGGGTTGCTTTCTCGCAAACCCTGAGGCCGGAAAGCAGTCTTACAGAAGCAGAACAAAGGGCAGTTAATCTTTTCGCAACAGGTTTCATATAACCGGTTTTGTGACATCTTGTGACTCTGGATACCAGCAGAGAACAAGAACTTACAAAATCTTCAAGAATGTAAGGCACAGGTTTTAGCAGTAAGGCTTCAGTGTACACACTTTCACACACATTTTATATCCTTTCATTCCCTCTTTATGTAACTGGGGTTCAATCTTGGACCTCAGAGTTTGCTATTCAGCCGATTCTACTTCTCGGTAGAGTGGCTGATACTGAGCACGGAGGACCATTAATTGGATGGTGTCAAACCTTTCTCTGACAAATTGTAAAATTCTGTTTATTATGCAGGGGCCTATGGTAACAAGGATTAACAGGGATATCAAGGGCCCTAGGAAGGGTGCGCAGTAGAAAACATGGAGGAGTTCCACCAACTGTTAGCAGCAGTTGAGAACTGTTGTTTTCAGATCTAAGCTCAGTTTGTGTAGGCGTTGGACTCTTTCTTCTACTAAGCCTGACTCATTTATATAATAACAACATTCTTCTTTTAGAAACATGCAGGTCCTCCTTTTCAGCTGTGAGTAAATCTAAAGCTCGGTTCTGCAGAGTAACTGGCTAAGGAAGTAAGCTGTCGCTGAGTGGGAGGCTAAGGATTCAGCAGAGTCTCCATCGCTGTGGAGAACTGACGGAACAGGTTGTTATTTACTTGTATTGACTTGTATAGGCCCTACCGCTAGTCCTGATATAACTGAAGTAGTGAGGGATATACCTGCGAGCACGGGAGGAAACGGCTCTCTTAACTCGGCTCCTCCCATATATTTTGTGACTGGAGATATTCTGCAGGTGTCCGTAAAGTTAACTGTGGGACTAGTGTGAGGAGGGAGGTTAGGAAAGACTTGGTGGTCTGGTAGATAGATTTTGTGTAGAGTGCCATTGCACCAGAAGAAGGAGCCAGGGGAGCGAACAGGGTGGTGTTGGGGAGAGAGGTTGTGTTACAGAGGGTGGTGCTGGCATTTGAGTAGGAATGGAATATGTGTCTGCTCGGGGTTCAGAAATAGGGAACGTTTGAGACAGGAGAGATCTTTGACTAGAGTTAGCCGTTTGAGAGGTCTGAGAGAACGCTGGGAGCGACGGCCATGAAGGGTGGTCGCCCTAAGGCAGCACACAGAGAAAGCACGTGAGGTTGCCCACGCCAGTGGCATTTGCTAGAGTAGTCCTTCCTAATAATAGAGACAGCCAGGAGAAGGACGTGAGGTGGGTAGGGCTGAGAGTTGTTTGTTTAACTGAGTTTCCTGGTTTTGGATGTTAGAGTGGACAGTATGACTTATCTGGACTAGTGAGCCATAGGTACAGGCGGCTGCTAGGGCCAAGTTGTTCTAGATGTCATATACATAGCTCCTTTTTGTTGGGAGGTCCAACGGGGTCCCAGGGGTCCCAGATAATCCAGGTGTAGCCTGTAGCCGTTTTAGAAATTATGGGAATTCCATGCCTGGCTGAGAGGGTCTCTGAGGCTATGAGAGTTTTGTGTGGATTTTGCATGAGCTATAGGGGCAACCTACGTTTTGTTCAACCCACGATCTTTACAATAGGAGTTCTGTTGGTCAAAGAGAAAACAAACAGCTGGGCGACTTTTCCTGGCTGTGCCTGAAAATCAGTAAAATTAACATAGATAGGAGAGCTGCAACCTTGGGGGACAATCGGCCGTGGCTAGAAGATGTCCTTGTCCCTGTGTCTGAGCATAGTTGGTCCAATTTTCAATAGAAAACGCCAGGCAACGGACTGGAGACACTTGAGTGTGTTCTCCAAGGCAGGGCTAGGCATAATACACTCACGGCCACAGATAGTCTGAACATTACTGCTGCGGCGCAGGGTTAGCTTTAAGGAGTACTCTTAGCTTTGTCGACAGTCCACGTGGCGGTGATACTTCCCGGGTTGCGGCAGCAAGTGTCCGAGGAGGTCGGAGGTTGGTCCACGGTTTGACGGTGTGTAGTGGATCACACGATGCTTCTACTTTGAGAGCGGTGGGGGTAGTTAAGAGTACTTGTAGGGGTCCTTTCCACCTAGGTTGGAGAGTCTTGTCGGTGGCGCTGACTAGGACCCAGGCCTGGCTGAAATGTGTGAGGTGTGGGCGGTGGTTGAGACTCAGATAGTTCTCGTAGCTTGGGCCAAATTTCCTGGTGAAATTCTGCAAGGCTTGTAGAGAGAATAAGAGCTCAGAAACATTTTCAATCTCAGGCTTAAGTAAGTCGGTTTTAGACTGGGAATTAGGGGTGGGGCTCACCATACATGATTTCATAAGGGGTTAGTCCTAACCTGTAGGGTGTATTACGGGTCCGAAACAGGGCGAGGGGAGGAGCAATCACCCACGCCAGTCTCCATAGTCAATTTAGTTAAGGTCTCCTTTAGAGTTCGATTCATTCTTTCTACCTGTCCTGAACTTTGGGGCCCTGTTAACAATGTAATTTCAATTTGCCCCAAGGATGGAAGCCAGATCCTGACTTACCTTGGCGAGGCGGTCCATTATCTGACCCTATCTGGACAGGAAGCCATACCTTTGGAGGATCTCTTCTAAAATTTTCACAATCTGAGCAGTTTCTCTTTTTGTTGGGAACGCTTCTGTCCAGCCTGAAAAAGTATCTATAAAACAAGTAAGTACTGATACCATATTTCCCTGGTTTTACTTCAGTAAAATCTACTTCCCAGTAAACACCTGGTCTAGTTCCCCGAGTCTCGTCCCTGTTGTTCTGCAATGAGGGTGGACGTTGTTGAGTTGGCAGACTTTACAGTTGGCTACAATGCTGTTGGCCGCCTCTATATGTCTGATCTTGAGCTTGAGTGTCTGATTAAGTCTGTTATCCACGGGCACCTAGGTGAGTGGTTCGGTGGATGTGTTCTAACACTTGCCGCCCTAATTTTCTGGCAGGATGGTTTGGTCATTAGCATCAGTCCACCACCCATTGTGGATCTGTTTCAGGGAAGCTTGTCGATCCATTGGAGATCTTGTTCTGAATAATCAGGGAGATATGGCAGGTCCCGGGGCCCGGATCAGGAAGCTGGAGGGCAAGGAGTCGACTAGGAGCTGCCACACTTTTGCAGTTTGGTCTGCCAGAAAGTTGCCTTGAGCAATTGGGGTGGTTGGTTTCTGATGCCCTAGGCAGTGTACATAGCCAATTTTTCTGGTCCCCATAGGCGGTCAACAGGGCTTGAATCTTTGCTTGTTCTTTATCTCCTTTCCCTCAGCAGTCAGCAGCCCTCGCCCCTGTATATGGCTCCATGTACATGTGCCGTGAGCAAAAGCATATATCAGTCTGTGTACACGGTCAGTTTCTTCCCTGCCTCTAGGTATTGGTGAGCGCTATCAGTTTGGCCTTCTGGGCCGATGTTCTGGGGGCAGGGGTCCGTCCAAATTACCCAGTCTCTGAAGTCACTGCCGCTCCAGCGTACCTTTGGCCCTGGTGTATGAAGCTGCTTCCATCAGTGAACCAGACGAGGTCTGCATCGGAAGTGGGCGGTCCTGCAGGTCTTCTCGAACTCCGTGCACCTGAGCTAATATCTCGCAATCATGGAGCGGAGCGCCCAGGTCCGGGTTAGGCAGCAGCGAGGCAGGGTTTAGGTAGTTGAGGCAGGAAAGTTATTCTAGCCGGATTTAACAGCAGCCCTGATAGTGGGTGAGCCGGGCATTTTATCCATCGGTGGAGGCTGTCGGAGGATGCCCTCATGGCATGTGGGGTCATGACCTGCAACACTTGGCCCATGGTCAGTTTATCAGCATCTTTGACCATTAAGGCAGTGGCCGCATTATCCAAGGCAGGGGGCCACCCGGCAGCCACAGGGTCTAATCTTTTGACAGATATGCAACCGTCTCGCCAGGGCCTAAATACTGAGTTAGTACGCTTTGGCTACACCGACTTTCATCCACATATAGTGGAAGGCTTGATGTGTCAGGGAGCCCCAATGCTGGGGCTGACAGCAACATAGTTTTAATCTGTTGGAAGGCCGCTTCAGCCTCCTCTGTCCAATTGAAAGGGTGCTGTTCTTTGTCGCCCGGTATAGGGTTTGCTAGCTCCGCAAACCCTGGTATCCATAATCCACAGAACCCAGCCACCCCAGGAACTCTACTTGCCGTGCCGACGGGGCTGGGGGATGCGTGGGACTGTTTCTTTCCGGCTCTGGCTAGCCAACGTTCTTCTTTATAGGTACCCTAGATAGGTTACTCCGGCTTGCAGATTTGAGCCTTGGCAGCTGAGGCTCGATAGCTAGCTCTTCTAGAGTTTTTAGGAGGTGTTCTGTTCCTTGTTTACAAGCCTCGGAGATTTAGCCGCTATCAAGAGGTCATCTACATACTGTAAAAGGGTGATCTCAGGGTGTTGTCGCCGGTACTCACCCAGGTTCATGAAGAGCCATCAAACAGGGTTGGTGAGTTTTGAACCCTTGTGGCAATCTGGTCCACGCCAGCTGACCGTTGATGCTCTGGATCAGTCCACTGAATGCGAAGAGTTCTTGGCTTTGGGAGCCAGGGAGAGACTGAAAAGGCATCTTTTAGGTCAAGAACGGTATACCACTGCTTTTCCGGGGCAGGGTGTTGAGGAGGGTGTACGGTTAGCACAGTAGGGTGTATGTCCATAACCCTTTTATTAACTTCTCTTAAGTCTTGTACTGGCCTATAATCTGTACTGTTGGGTTTCGGACTGGTAACAGTGGGTATTCCATGCCGAAAGTGACAAGTCCGGAGAATTTCTGATCTAAGAGTCAGCGAATATGGGGCATAATTCCTTCTTTTGCTTCTACTGGCATCGGGTATTGTCGTTGCCTAACTGGGTCTGCTCCTGGCTTAACTTCAATGAATATGGCTGGCGGGTGCTGGGCTAGCCCTAAGCCTCCAGCCTACCATGTCTCGGGAAACGCTGGAGCCAAGCGCCAATCTCCTGATCAGGGACTTCTGTTCTTGGTGAAGTCTATACTCATCTTCTAGGGTGACAGTCAGAATAGATATAGGCCTGTCTTGTGAGTCGGTTACTTTAGGTCCTTCTGGCTCAAAGTGGAGAGCCCCATTTTAGTTAATAAGTCTCCCAATAGGGGCAGGGCCTTCGGTATGACAAGAAGGAATGGGTCACTTTTCCGGTCCCAAGTTTATGTCCTCTGGGTTGTCCATGGGTATTTTTGATGCCCGTGGCCCCATGTACCAGGACGCTTTTGTTGGACATTTTTCCAATTGGTGTGGTTAGCACAGAGCGTTCTGCCCCGGTATCGACCAAAAATGAACAGGGACCCTCCACTTGCACCCGGGAGGGACCGAACCTGCCTCTAATCAGAGTCTTGGATTACCAGAATAGAGGTCAGGTTAGCTGGTTTCTTTTCTTGGGACAGTCCTTTATCCAATGCCCACGCTCCTTACAATAGGCACACTGATCTTTTTCTAATTTCTGCTTAGTGCCTTGCTTTGGCTGGGTCTCTTGCCTTGGGTGTTTTCTGTCTGAGGAAGAGCGGCTACTAAGACCTTAGTCATTTCTCTGGTTGCCTTAAGCTGCTTCTCTTCAGGAGTGTCCCTATTTTAAACCCGTTGGGCTATCTGGAGGAGGTCCTGATTTGTTTTCCTTCTAAACCTCTAATTTTGGAGTTTCTTTTAATATCGGGCTGCCTGGTTTACAAATGACACATTACAGCTGCCTGATTCTCTGGGGCTTCTGGATCCATCGGGGTGAACTGTCAAAGGCTTCCATTAATCTTCTAAGTAGGTTGGGGCTCTCTGTCTTACCTTGTAACACTGAGTATACTTTGGCCAGGTGGGCTTGTGAGCTGCAGCCGGAGACCCGCCATTAGAGTCTGGCGATAAATGAGTAGTCGCCCCTACCTTGTTCCGTGTTGTGATCCCATTGGGGTCTGGTTAGAGGGAAGGCTGCATTGATAAGGTCAGGTTGGCAGTCGGCTGGCCATCATCCCCTGGAACCAACTTTCTGGCCTCCACCTGGATTCTCTCTCTTCCGTGGTGAACAGAATTCGAGGAGTTGCTGACAGTCGTCCCAGGTCGGTTGGTGAGTGAACATGACACTGTCTAGCAACGAGGTTAGATCTTTAGGGTTATCTGAGAACCGGCGTTTTGAGACTTCCAGTTGTAGAGATCACTAGTGGAAAAAGGCCAGTACATAAGGTGGGGGTGCAGTGCACAGCGAACCCTATCTCTCTGAGAGGTAATGCTACAGTAGTGTCGGGAGACGGGTAGCCTGGTCTCGCTGCACGCCCTCGGGTTCTGCCGGCCGGCCCCAGAGGCACTTTCACTTTCAGCCGCTGCCTCCGCTCGTTCTTCCTAGCTCTCGGAGGCACCTACCTGTCCAGAAGGGTGTGGGTAAGGTGGTGTGCCATAGGTTCTAAGGATAAGGGTCCTGACTGTCTGGCAGTACTGGGGCTGAGGAACAGAGGGGTTTTCTGCTTGGAGAGTTGGGTTAGAAGGATTTTGCAAGGCTCGAGAAGAAACGGGCTTAACCAAGGAGGCGGGTTTTCCACGAGATCCTGCCATACTAAGATATAGGGAATCTGATCGGGGTGCCCTTTGCGCCTGGTAGGAAGATTTTGGGCCTTACTTTAACTATGACAGACAGACAGAAGGTTCCTTCGGAGGCCACCCAACCCCAAAGGTGGGCCATCCGACCCGGCAGAATGTAACTAACTCTCTTCTTTAGTTCTATACTTAAATCATGCCCCGCTCTTACATCTTTAAAATTGTTAACAAGGAGGAGAGGGGGTGCTCTGGTTTCCGCGCCCATTGTTGGCTTGTTCCTGGTCCCATAGGGAGAGAAGAGGCGTTAAAGGGACAGGTGGCGAGTTGGCAACTGTGGGGAGAACCCTGGCCAGGACAGAAAGAAGCAGCTTTGTAAGACTCGACAAGGTTAGACAGACAATAAACAACAGACTTTCGCAGAGTTGCCAAGGCCGGATTGAGTCTCCGACCTGAACCAGATGGAGCACTGGCACGAGGCCCCCAGACGGGTACCAGGGGACGCTCCCACAGCCCAGGTGGCTGTCTTTCAGCGTCCGCCAAGACCGTGCCACCTAACAATACAGAGTGCAGAGTTCATGAAACTTCAGGGAAATACAGAGACAGAGCCGGCTTACTTACAGACTAAGATCCGATGACGGGGTCTGGTGGGCTTGGGGACTATCCCGGACGAGCCCCCATTTGTTGTGCCAAGTCCATCTAGTCCCCAGAAAAGCTCACCAGAGTCAGGCGCCAATGCAAGCAAAGGATCTTTATTACAGTTCGAACTGGAACTCTCACGCCTCCAAGAGCTGGAGAAGCGGGAGAGCTCCAGTAGTGGGCTCAAGACAGCATTATATAGTCTAGGGTAAACAGGTACAAATCTAATGTATGATGGCTGACATTTGAACAAGGCGAGTTGGTTGATGATTGGTTCCCGCCATTTTTAGTATTTCAGTTAATTTAGAAATCCTGATGACGTCTGTCAGGGGCTTGCAGGGCAGTGGTAGGGCTTGCTTCGCAAACCCTGAGGCCGGAAAGCAGTCTTACAGAAGCAGAACAAAGGGCAGTTAATCTTTTTCTAAACAGGTTTCATAACTGGTTTTGTGACATCTGTGACCCCCTGGATGCTACCCAGCAGGAGAAACAAGAACTTACAAAATCTTCAAGAATGTAAGGCAGAGGTAGTAAGGCTTCAGTGTACACACTTTTCACAACATTTATATCCTTTCACTGCACACCCTCCCACCACGCTCCAGGAAGGAATTTAGAAACATTGGCAATAAGAATTCAGGCCTCAGGCTCACTTGACTACGCCAGCAGATGGCATTTTTATTTGGTGGGTGTCTGGGTTGGAAGATCAACTCAGGGCCATGTCAGAAGATGTTATCTGGCTGCATGGTGGCTCACACCAGGAATCCCAGCACTTTGGGAGGTGGGGCGGGTGATTACCTGAGGTCAGGAGTCTCGAGACCAGACTGGCCAAGTTGAAACCCTGTCTCAACTAAAATACAAAAATTAGGGCATAGTGGTGCATACCTGTAGTCCAGCTATTTGGGAGGCTGATGCATGAGAATCACTTCACCCAGGAGTGCCAGAGGTTGCAGTGAGCCGACTGAACCACTGCACTCAATCTGGTGACAGAGAGAACTCTCAAAGGGATATTATCTTTACAGGAAACCAAACATCTTGAGGTCCTTTCTTCCTTGGCTGTTGTTGTTCTCACGCCACAATCACCTTCTTGCTTATTGCTGCTCCATGCTTCTCAAGGCCAGTGAGGTGCCTGAATTTCCCTGACATTTCCTGAAGGAACCCATCCTTTCCATGCTAGGAGAGTGCTGGCAGTCCTGAAGAGGCGTGTCTTTGCTCCATCTCACTCTCCCAGGATCGCCATGATTCACAGAATAGAAAACAATAAATAATATGACTAGGTTAGGACCGTAGGGTGACAACAGAAAGTAACAAGGAAGGCTGCTGCCCCAGTAAATCCATTCCCAGTGGGCCTTGTTTGCCAATCCATTCAGTTTCTAATTGGTTATGAAGGTTTTGTTTGCAGCAGGGCAGGAAATCAAACACAGCTGGAGTCTCCTGCACACCTCAACATGAATATCCAGGGACTCCCTAACACTCAAGCTCACCACGGCTGTAGACGCCGGAGCTGAGCAGGCCGCCCCTGTATGATCTGCTCCTCAGAACCCATGAATCCTCCATGGTCTCAGCATCCAAGCAGCCCAGCCTCCCAGAAGGTCAACCAATTGGCCCCGCTCTTGACTTCCCAGTGACCGTATTATGCAGTTGCAGATTGAAGCTTTGTTAGAGCCACCATTGGTAATGAGAATTCAGGCCTCAGTGTATGTCTGTAATACAGCAGACAGTGTCTCCAGGTTGAAGTATTTTGTTTCAAAGAGGAAGGAATGATCATTCATCACAAAAGGCAAGACATCTTTGGTGCAAGGAAAACTTAAGGAAAATACCAGACCATGCAATGGGCACAGGTCAATGGTGTGGGTAAACCAGTCTTCCCAGAGTGGCGTGCACTTGGATCCTCAGGACATGGGTGACACACAGACTATGCTTCAGCAGGTCTGGCTGGGCCCAAGGCGCAGTGTTTCTCGTCAGCTCCCTGGGATGTCAAGGCTACAGATCCATGGATCTCACTTTGCAGGACAGAGACTTGGTAATGGCTTCCCAGAGTTGCTACACAATAAACTTCCAGACTGGGCAGCTTAAATAACAACCTCGATTCTCCCACAGTCCTGGGCTGGAAGTCTGAGATCCAGGTGTGGTGGGCCGGTTCTGGAGGCCTCTCTCCCGGCTTGTAGATGCCGCCTTCTCCATGAATCCCCATGTGGTCGTCCCTCTGTGTATGTCTGTGTCCCTCTCTTTCTTATGAGGTGTCCTAGTCCATTTCAGGCTGCTGTCACAGCATCATAGACTGGGTGGCTTATAAGCAACAGACATTGATTCTCCCCACAGTCCTGGAGGCTGGAGGCCAGAGGTCTGAGATCAAAGTGTGGGCAGGGCTGGTTCCTCCTGAAGCCTCCTTGGGCTGTAGGCGCCATCTTCTCCCTGTGTCCTCACAGGTCATCCCTCTGTGTGTCTGTGTCCTCATCTCCTCTTCTTTATGAGATGTCTTCGTCCATTTCAGGCTGCTATCACAGAATACCATAGGCTGGGTGGCTGACACACAAAACACATGATTCTCCCACAGTCCTGGAGCTGGACAGCTGAGATGTGCTGCATAGGCAGCCGCCTCCTCCTGAGTCTCTTCTTGACTTGTAGATGCCATCTTTCCCTGTGTCTACAGGGTCATCCTCTGTGTGTGTCTGTGTCCTCATCTCCTCCTTTTAAAATTCCAGTCCTATTAGATCAGGGCACAAACTCCTGAGCTTATCCATCTCCCTTCTCACCCCTGAGACCCACCCAAACACAGCCATGTTCTGAGGTCCTAGGGATTAGGCCTCCTTCAATATATAAATTTTGAGGCACACACCAGCCTGCAGAGGTAACTCATTCATTGAATACGAATGTTTGGTCCACTGTGGCTGCTGCCATAGCAAAGTCCCAGAGACCAGGCTGTTTAAACGGTGGACATTGATTCCCCACAGGCCTGGAGGCTGGAAGTCTGAGATCAAGGTGTGTAGGGCTGGTTCCTCCTGGAGACCTCCTTAGCTTGTGGATGCCGCCTTTCTCCCTGAGTCCTCACAGGGTCATCCTCTGTGCATGTCTGTGTCTCATTTCTTCTTTTATAAGGTCTGAAGTCCTGTTGGATCAGGGCCCAACCTAGTGACCTCATTTTGCCTGAATCACCTTTTTTTTTTTTTTTTTTTTTGAGATAGAGCTCAGCTCTGTCGCTCAGGCTGGAGTGCAGTAGCGTGATATTGGCTCACTGCAACCTCTGCCCCCAGGTTCAAGTGATTCTCCTGCCTCATCCTTCCAAGTAACTGGGACTACAGGCACGCCCAATAATTTCAGTGTGTGTGTACTTTTGTATTTTTAGTAGAGATGATTTCACCATGTTAGCCAGGATGGTCTCCATCTCCTGACTCCATGATCTGCCTGCCTCAGCCTCCCAAAGTGCTGGGATTACAGGCCTGAGCCACTGCACCCAAACCACCCTCTTTTTAAAGACCCCATCTCCAAACACAGTCACAATTGGAGGTCCTGCAGGTTAGAACTTCCATTTGTAAAATTGAGGAGGCTACAATTTGCTCACAACAGAGTTAAACCATGGGACATGGTCAACAATGGGGATGCTGATTGACAGCCTGGTTCGGTGGAATCAACCAGGGTTTGGGAATCTGGAGAGTTTCATCTCAGCAATATCACATGCCTGGCCCATGCCCTGAATAATACTCTTCCTTAATTTTTTTTTTTCTGAGACAGTCTTGCTCTGTTGCCAAGGCTGAGTGCATAGTGCATTCTCGGCTCACTGCAGTGCAATGGTGCAATCTCAGTTCACCTCTGCCTCCCGGGTTCAAGCAATTCTCTGACCTCAGCCCCTGAGTAGCCAGGGATTACAGGCACATGCCCATGCCCAGATCAGCCCAGAATCCAGCCACATGAAGATTCCAGATCAGCCCAGAATCCAGCCACATGAGATTCTGGATCAGCAGGTCTATGTGGGCTATAATTGCAGCTTTTATTGTGATTATTATATAATACAAGAAAATTTTTTTAGAAAAACCTCAGGAGGCATTCATTCAGGTTTAAGGAAATGTTTTTAGGTTGAAAGTCTTCTACTCTTTCTTCTTTTTTCTTTCTTTCTTCTTTCTTCCTCTTTTCTTTATTCTGCTTTTTCTTTTGCTCCTCTTTCTCTTCCTCTTCTTCCTCCTCCTTTCCTCCCTCCTTCCTCTTCCTCTTCTTCTTCTTCTTCTTCTTCCTTCCTCTCCTCTTCCCCTTCCTCTCCCTCCCTCCTCCTCCTCCTCCTCTTCCTTTTCTGACAAGGTCTAGCTTTGTTGCCCTGGCCGTAGTGCAGTGGTGCAATCATAGTTCACTGCAGCCCCGAACCCTGAGCTCAAGTGATCTGTCTGCCTCAGCCTCCCAAGTAAGGAAAACAAATATATTTTAGATAGATAGGCTAATAGATAGGTAGATGGGTATATGATAGATAGAGAGAGAGAGAGAGAGAGATATTGAAGATAGATATTGGAGATAGATAAAGATAGATGAACAGATAGATAATAGGGAGATAAAGAGGTATAAATAGATAGGTAGACTTGAGATAGATGAAAGACAGATAGAGACAATAGGTATATATAGAGTTAGATATAAACATATCTTATTGGTTCTATTTCTTTGGAGAAACTTGACTCATATACATATTAACAAAAGATCAAGAAGAAGAAAATTTAAAATCACCCCAATCCCAGCATGTGCTGTTTTTGGGGAGACAGATAGATTTGCAA
>DAKLCV010002513.1:0-46721 GCA_030247045.1 Colobus guereza | reverse complement strand
ATACCAAGCATGTTTGTGTAAGACAAAGGGATATATATTTCAAATAACAAAGCTGAGGCTAAGGGCAATGGCTCACCCTGTAATCCCAGCATGTGGGAGGCCAAGGCAGTGGGATCACCTGAGGTCGAAGTTTGAAACCAGCCTGGTCAACATGGTGAAACTTGTCTTTACTTGGGAGGTGGAGGCAGGAGAATCACTTTGAACCCAGGAGGCGGAGCTGCAGTCAGCTGAGATTGCACCACTGCACATCAGCCTGGGCAATGGCAGACTGTCTCAAACAAAACAAAACCCAAAACAAAACAAAACAAACAAAAACAAGTTAGGTGGGGAGAAAAAAATATGTTGATTTAACTTGAATTTGACTTAATAAATGGAAACAACATTATCATTTAATTGGAGATAAGAAGTCCATTCATTTAAAAATTATTCTCAAAGGTATGAAAAGTTGAGACAAGCACAATATGATCTAAGTACCCACTCTCCAGCTTCATAACATTTTAAACTCCTGCAGTCCTTGCTGGATCACTTAGAAACAAATGGCCAGTATCAAACATTTGAATTCATCTGGCAAGCCAGTCGAAAATCTAAGTAACTCTGCAAATAATTTGTGTCTTAAGTGTGTTCCAATATATACACGCTTTCCTTTGTCCCTTTATCCAAGTTTGTCTTGATTCTTTCACAAGAATATTTCTTGAATGGAAGTATCCCTACCATTACTCCATATTACTAGGAGATGAAGATGTCTAAGTTCTTTTGTGGTCACAATGACATCAAACAATAGGTTTAGGTATGACAAGCATGACACATCCCATTAAATATCCCTTCTCTCAATGTTTTCCTAATGAGAAGGCTCATCCTCATAGCCAAGAAACATTCTTGGCTAAATGGTGTCAACAGTAACAACAGAAGTGCAGGCAGCGCAGGTAGAAGGTCATTGTGGTCAAACAACAATCAGACAACCCAGCCTGCAGTACTGAATTCAAGACAGCCAGCCTGGGCTCAAACACCAAGGCAACTCAAGGATTTTGGCCAGGTCTTAAATCACGGTCCAAGTGGGGACTGTGGGTTACAGGTAAACAGGGAGGGCAGATAGGCAATATAACAAAATGCAGTCACTGAAGGTTGGCACAAAAGGAGCTGCCACTGTTTGTTGTCCCTGTCCTGTTTTCCAGTGTTTCTGCATTTTAGAAATTTCTGTCAAAACAAGTAGGGCAAAATATTTTACTCTTAGCTGATCAGGTATTACCAAGCATTTGGGTGTAAACCTGTTGTGAGTCAAGAGCCTGTGGTGTAGGGAGGAGAAACAAAGCTATAGACACATCTTTCCTCATAACTAGTTTAAGGTTATCTGGACAACTTCAGCCCTTCACCTTCAAGGAACACACCCAAAGTTTATCTCATTTAAAAAAAAGCACCCTCTGGTGACAAAACAGAATGGACACAGAGTTTACATAGCTATAGCTTCACATTCTGACGAGGCTGGCTACAGAGGCCCAAAGGGACATCACATCACCACTCATCAAGAACCCACTGCAAACCCAAGAGACCATGACACAATATGCTCTCTCTTAGAGAACCAAATGTGTTTTAGTTCTTCTAATCGTGAATAGTGTACAGACAAAATAGAATAAAATAGAAAGAACCAAAAAGAAAAGACAGGAGGGAGGCAGACAACAGAAGAGAAAAAACTTACCCGTGTCAAATTTGGCGAAGTTGGATTATCTGCCAGTCCCCAAATCAATCTGCACAGTATCATTCACCTTAATGAGAGGATCTGCATGATGGCACGAAAGCATCATGAGTCACCATGAGGATTCCTCTTCCCACAGTAATCTTCCTCACTTTGCACAACTTGTACTATAAAACACAAGGAAAACCAATTTAATATGTAAACACAAAGCCAGCCTAAAAGCAGTCACCCAAATATTTCCTATCCTATCGATTTCAGCATGTCCTCAGACAGAGAAGGAGTACTCTTGGGAAAACTACATTAACTAGTCACAGAGCTCATCTCCCATACTGATTTGGCAATTTAAACATCTGGGAAATCTCACCAAGGGGGAATCTGTTTCAGAACCTGGTGTATATGGAAAAGTGCGCAGCTGCTAACCTCTGGTCCTTTATCATACCCTTAAAAGCTTTGTTGCCTGTATCTGAGTGATAAATATAGTCAACTGGTATATCATTTTCCCCAGGGACATATCAATTGATAGTTCTTATTCGCAACTCTGGAGCTGTGGCAATAAAGAGCCCAGAGACAAACTTAACTCACCACTTACTAAGAACTGCTAAGAACATGTGATTTTTGCTTACGCAGGGCTCAGGCCTGTAATCCCAGCACTTTGGGAGACCAAGGCATGGATCACCCAAGGTCAGGAGTTCAAGACCAGCCTGACCAACATGGAGAAACCCCCGTCCTCACTAAAATACTAAATTAGCCAGGTGGTGCATGTCTGTAATACCAGCTACTGGGAGGCTGAGGCAGGAGAATTGCTTGAACCCGTGAAGTGGGAGGTTGTGGTGAGCTATTGTGCCACTGCACTCCAGCCTGGGCAACAAGAGCAAACTCTGTCTCAAAGAAAAAGAAAAGAAAACATGAGGCTTTTATGACCAGGTTAGTAAAACAGCTGTGCCAGCCAGCTACATGCTTTCAGTACACAATGCTGCTCTCATCTTTTAAAATGGCACAACCCATTATATACTTGCTTTATTTCCTGTTAACATTTACTACTCTGGTGTTGCTTGTGACATCTACCAGCAGGAGCAGTTCAAATGTCTCATACCAAGTACTAGTATCAGCCCAAGAGTTATCCAAGCCCCATTTGTTCCAGAAGCAATTTCAGGAGCTTCAAATGGTACACTATGTAATCTCAACAACATAATCCATGTGTGGTTGCTAATGCCCATCCCACGCACCATAGGTTTCCCACAAAGTGTCACTGCTCAGAAGTGACAAAAGTGAGTTTATCAGTTTGCTGGAAGAAAAGCTTAGAAAGTTAAAAGATATTAAAACCCCACACTTAAACTGAGTACAGTCCTCTGAAGTCTCAGGACAAACCTCTGGGTAAATGAAACCATAAGGACAAATGCAGACTGCCAGATGACAGAAAGAGCCCCTGAAGATGACAGAAACAGTCCAAAACTGTACAATGAATGAACTTGAGGAGCCACTGTTTTTTTTTTTTAAATCAGCTCCTGCATTTCTCTACAGATATTTTAACTCTTCCCCATATTTGGGCTCTCAGACTAACTAGTTTGCCAGCTTCTCTCTACTGCTTTTGACCTGCCTGGGAGTGGAAAGAGCGCAAGTAACCAGAGCTTGGGCTCACTCTTCCATGTGCGCCTGTTGAAATACTGTCCCTTAGGTTTCACAGGTGTAGGACTTAATAATTATTGTACACTACTACATCTAATGTTTGAGATAATGGAACATAAAGGACCGAGCAAAAGTAAATGTCAACTAATATTATTCCTGCGCTACTATAGATCCAACACCATCTGCAAGGTGCTATGGAGATGTGGTCATTTGATATAAGCCAGCAGTCCAAGAAGGTGACAAAACTTTTATTCCATATGTGAACTTAGCTACATTAACTCCACCAGTTAAAGTAAATCTAGAATTCACCACCTGGCATATCCAACCCACTTATCCATGTTAAGGCCTAGAACCTAGTAGTCAATCTAAGAGCACTTCAACTCAAAATTCAACTGACACTCTTCCAGGCATTCTTCAGTTGAGTGTTCAGTTTGTTTACCACCACCACTTCTACATTTACCACCACTACAAATACAAACTCAAGATCATTTTCTCTGCCAGTGAGTTAAGCAAAGAATCAAAAGCCGCCTAACTCCCCAATCAGAGCTGCTCACCGACCAACCAACTGAAAACCTTCGAGACTGTAATACAGAAGTCACACATAAATGTAGAAATTTAAGAAACACCCAGATGCTGCATGCAAACATACCAATTGAAGTTTTAAAGAAAGTCGGAAGCATTCCAAGGGACAATTAGGCTGACTGAGCCTCTTCTTTCAAAAAGGAAAAAGAAAACCACATTCTCCTTCCTGCTACCCCTGCAGTGTGTACCACCCCAAATTAACTTTAGGAATGCCTTTGGGTCCAGAACTTGGCCCTCAAAGGACAAGACATCAGAAACCTGCTTGCACACACACAAAAAGGCCGCAGTGTTTAAAATCTTGTTCTATTGTTCGTCACAGGAAGGCAGGTAGACAGAAGTCTTTGAACGTCTGGATGGGACTTGAGGGAGTGAATGGTGGCTGAAGGAGAGCAAACCAAACACAGTGCAAAACCAGTGACTACAGGAATGGCCTACCACCCAGGACGAAGTACTTGGCCATCCATACAAGTAATGAAGGTAACGGTGCAGAGGCAGGATAGGTGCATTGAAGATACTGAATACAACTTGGCGATTCCTTCCAAACTAGTATAAATACCTGGTAAGAGAAGACAGATCCATATACAACCAAATTCAGCTGATAAGATTACATACCAGAACAGAAAATCATCAAGCTATGGTGCACGGGTAGGCAAAATACTTAAGTGTGATGAGGCAGAGGAGAATATACAGACAGAGTGTCCAAATGAAAGGTTTTGAGATTCACTGAGGAGCCAAGCAGAATTGCCCAGACAATAAATGGCATACCACGGGCACAGAGGGTTACTAACCTGCCCAACTTCAGGGTGAATACATGATGAGGTATAACAGACTACTGTTTCTTTGCCCCTCTACTCCAAAGTGGAAACCAACAAGCTACAGTCCCTAACACCAAAGCAGTGGGCAAAGAATCCAGGCTTGTTTGAGTCCAGGGTGGGTAAGGCTGGGTATGCAGACAGAGAAAACACTTTTTCCCTACCTCCAAAGGCCCTGGAACTAAACCATAAGAAAGATTGTAACACACAGCATACATTCTGCAACCAGTGGAGCCAGACTTGAAAACAATCTGTTGACTTCACTCTTCCATCCCCATTTAGAAGAGCAATTTGCACTTCACCTTTAAATCGTACTATTCAACTAGCTCAATCTAGGACCACTTACTAATGCAGTGTTACTTTAATCAACCTAAGGCTACTAGTGGATTTCAATTCCTCCAGCCTCCTCCATGCTAGATTTAAGAAACCCACTGTCCTTGATAACCAGAGAAAGAACTCGAAATGCAAGCTCCAGTTCTGAAATGGCTCTACCCATGCTACTGAGGTCATCATTACTGACACCCTATTACAATCACTGCCCTGTTCAGAATAAAATCTGGCCCTCTACCTCTGTCCCTCCAACTCACGGTAAGGCAAGTCTTTGCATCATGGCCTGCTGAATGCATTCTTTTCACCCAACTGTCCTCCACATTTTTAAATATGACATCCTAAACCTTCCTGGGTGATTCTAAATGCTTCCAGTGAAAGTTAATCCTTCCCTCTCCACCCTTGCTCATTAGCTCCAAACATCCCAGGTAAGACAGGGTCCAACTGTTCTATGACTGTGAACTCATAGAAGGCCCATTCTGGCACCCTCCAGCCTACCAGCTGCCCCCTACTTTCACATACATCCTGGCAGTAGTGCACTGTCTCAGCTGAGCTGAGAATGGTGCTATGAGTCACAATAGTCAGCAGGTAGCTGACAATCAGGAGAAAGGAAAGAAAGCAACAACAAAACAAGTAAAACATTTTCTTTCCTATATCCTCCACAGATCCTCTCACTAACCAAGTTTCTGATAGACAGCAACAGCACCTGCTGTTCACTACTACATCACAGCAACAAACTTGAACCCTTGTACAAAGGTCCTTGTTTTAACTGCACACTTGAAACACCCTCTGAATTAAAGCAGCTTCCAGTTCCAAGGGGCCTCCTCCATCCTGTCAGACGGTTCCTCTGGAACCATTCACCCAAGCTTTATTATGCATGTTCGTCCCTGAAGGATCCAGAGATGAACTGTGAAACAGAGATGACATGATAGCAACTATCCATGAGGTGAGTGAAATGCCTGAAGCATGCTAGCACATTAACAGGTAACAGTTCTGTGTCTAACCACCACACAGAGCTGCCTGACCAGGTTTGCAGTGCTTCAAGACCAGGACTAAGGCAGGCTCAAAACTTTGAACACGCTATTAGGGGAGAGTTCCTCGCAAAGCCAACCTCAGCACGCTTTCCTCGTGATCCACCTCAAACGCCTTTTATTACCTGTGCACCAAACCTTATGTGGCCAAAACAGCTCAGGATTTAGATCTTGGGTCCTCTTTGTTTAGTAGACGCCATCCTGTGAGAAACTAGAGGGTAAGGCGTGTTACTCTCTGATTTCCTCTTTTCGATTTCTTTAACCAGTGTTTTCCACTTTCAGAAAGAGAACCTGCACCATCTAGATCCTGTTCATAAACCTTCTGCAGTATAAAATCTCCTCTCCCTATGCACACCTATCATTGAACACAAGCTGCCCAACATCAATGAGATACTGTGCCAACTATTCAGACAGCATCTACTGTAACTCCTTTGAGCAGTGTTTCAGTCCTGTATTTAGTCAGCACTACTTTTTCGTCTTATTATGTATTGTGTTACAAGGCAAGCTGAACCTCAAAGCATTATGATACTGTCCTTCCATCCACAACTCTCTCAAGCATCCATGTATTTCATCAAGATCTGAGCTAACATCTCCACCCTACCACCTAATATTCAATCACCCCACCACATATGTTCCTCCATACCACAGCAGGGATGTATATTCAAACCCTGTCTTCTTTGCATCTCCCAGGTGATAATACTTGTGCTTACTCTCAAGAATGGGAACAGGCACTGCCTTAGTTCCCATTGTCTTGTGCAGGCTCATGATGGCTCACCAAAATCTTTTTTTTTCCCATCCACTGTAGTGGCAATCACCCACAAAAACAGATGTAATGTCCCACTTAAATCCAGTGACTTCTATTTCCTTGGTCTTCAACAAATACCAAGTTGTTAGAAGGGAAAAATTATGTCTGAAATCCATCAAGTCTGTTTTCCCAAGACCCACAAAATACTCATTTTCTGTCTCATTTTCAAGGGTGGAGGGCTATTTGGATGTTCTGTCTCCACTAACCTATGCTACCTGGTGGACTAATAAACTATGAAAAGGCTCCCTGGTGTCCCACACAACTGACAAACCCAGGAGCCTGTGACTCTCCACTGTGAACTCACTGTGTTCTTCAACTCTGGCTCAAGCCAAGCCAACCTGAGTTTGTAATAAGGAATACCCTTCCACCTGCCCAAAAAACAACCAGCAAACAAATAAGCTCAACTAAACTTCCCAAGTCTCTTACCTGTTACACATGGTAAGGCCTGAATCCTAATCCAGGGTAACCATTTGGCATTCTCTCTACTATGTGATACTCTCCTGGACAAGCTTTTTTTACACAGTGGCTGGCCAATCCGTCACGCAAGTTCTAGGTATAACAACACCAGTATTTTGTCCCACTCCACCTCTCCCTACTTAAAACCTGCAGGACTACCGATCTGCTTGTCTCTTGAGATCCAAATTCTTACAAAAGCAGAAACCGGTCATCAGATTTAAGATTTCTGTGCTTTCTAGCTTTATGTACAACAGAACATAACAGCCTGCGCGACTGAAACACCCTGCAGAATTCAAGGCCTACTACTACCATCTAAAACAAAGCACCTCCTGGGGAGCAATCACAAAACAGAATGGACTCTGCATCAAGGGACACGACCAAAGAAGTCAGAAACAACCAACAACCGAATCAATTAAGTAACTATCCAGACATGAAAAATATTGTCAGCGTCTTACTAGGACTCTAATGTGTTCCAAAGAGGTAACAGAGAAAAAGGCAAGTCAAAACTAAGTGGAAACAATATCCAATGAAACATGTCGTGATTCACTTACAGCATGCATCTCATATTCAGATGGCATCTGGTCACTGTAAAGGATTTATATGGAAAACAAAGTCATCCCATGACCCTAAATTCAGGAAAAAGAGAATGGATGACTTAGAGGGTGATTAAGTTCTGTACACACAGAAAGGAGTTCCTGTGAAAGTTTCTTGAAACTTCAGCCATTAAATCTGGGGAGGAAGAGGAGTTTAAGGGCTGAGGCAGACATCAGGAAGTCAATAATCTTCACGTCTAATAAGTGGAGGCAGCACTATTAATACGCGCGAGGCAGCACTACTACTAACACAGTCACAGAAAGCTGGCAAGAAAGCATATTATCACCGCTACAAAGAAAACAAAAGACTCAAAAAAGGTTCTATGTACTATTGCCTGCAGTTACATAATGAATGAATGACAAGAGTCTGGATTTGTACCCAGGCCTTCCTGGTTCCTACCACAGACCTTTCCTGTATAGAAACACCTTGTCCTTCAGACAACTGCTTACCACACCCCTGCTTCTAAAACAGTCTCGTGGAAAATCCATTACCTTCCATCAGTGTGCACCTACATGCCTGGATTAAAACCAGATGAACAAGCAGAGATAGTAAATACCCAGAATCTCGCCAAACACCCTCTGACAACCTTGGTAACAGACCTAGCTGTCTGAAATTACAAAGCTCACTTAATTTGCACAACGACCTTTGCCTCTTCCACTGTGATGCGGTGAACGCAAACGGCCCTTGGTGTCATAGACCAGGCGGAAATGTTCACCTGTCTTCTCAATGCTGATGACATCTGATCACAAAGGTATACGAAACATTGTTAACACAAGTTTTTTGCTGCACAGCAGGAACACTCTATGCCAGGTTGAACCTGAGAACATTTTAGCAGACTAGGAGTACCCAGCACTTGATGGGGTGCTTGAACTAAACCACCCTGCTCCTGTCCCAATACATGTCATCCAACAAAAGAAAGTGAATACATTTATGGCTGCTCTACTGCTTCCTATGTTCTCATGCAACGGCTGCTTGAGACTGTGTTCTGGTTCATGCACCAGAATCCTGAGGAGAAACAACACATGAGCACACCCACATACCAGGAAACCAAATGAACAAGCAGAACTCATGACGGCAAGCAAGACTCAAGGGTCAGCAGTCAATGGCCTGGCCCCTTTATCTCTATGACTTATCAAGAGTCCTGCCTCACTTGGGATTTGGGGTTTTGAGGAAGAAAGCAAGATGGGAAAAAGAAAAAGGAAGGAAGGAAAGGAAAAGGAAGGTCTGTCTTTTCTAATTCAGTGGCTACATTCTAGGAAAGTCTGGCCTTGAACCCATCCCTCGTAGCTTCCACATCCAATAAACTCATCATCCCCTGCTTTTGGAACAATACTAGGCTAAATTGAGCCTTTCACCATTAAACGGTGAACAAAGCACCAGGTCAGAATTCCTTAGCGCCTTTTCCTACCTCAGTACACTTTCCATAGAAGTGTGTGACCCTTCTGCCCCTTCTCCACTCTCCCAAACCAAGCTGCAACCATCCTTGAGATGCAGAATAGTTAAGTCATCAACAAAGGGAAGACAGAACCAAAACTCTGTTGACTGACAAGATTCTCTCCTCACCAAATTCAATCATAGCCAGATTCCTCTGAGCCTCTTCTTGGCTAAGCTTCAACCTTGGCCTATGAAGACCTTAACGCTAACATGGCTTCTAAAAGCTCAAGAGGAGCCCAATCCTCTCAAAGTGCCTACCTGAGAAAACTCAAGGCTGCCAAAGAATTTATTGTTTATTCCAGCCAACACCTATGACAGTGCTCTGTCTCCTCAGTCTCTGACGAGGGTAGGAGCCTAACTTTGATAACCCAGCTAGCAGCCACTGCTTGTCTCATCCCATTTACAGTGACCAACCCTTTCCTGCTTTTACTTTAGCCTCCCACCTCTCCCTATCCTCATTCTCCTTCTGAAAAGACCAGCAGTTATTCTTGTACAAATCAGAAGTTCAGTGTCCGTCTTATCACTGGCAACATGAAAGCCCTACACCTTGTCTTTCTCAACCCATTCCTTCTTCAAAACAAAAGCTCTTGCCTACCTATGAATCCAGCAGGGCACGTGACATCCACTGAACCTTGCCATCAATTTTGATGAAGCTGCATACATATCTTCTTTACCCTCATCTCCAGTCAACGATACTTGAGTCTATTCCTAAGGAAGATGATCAGGGGAAGACATTCCTCAGCTTGTGGGGACCTGTCGATGGACGCAGGTGCCTGTAGAAACAAGGCAGATAATCTGATCTTTGTAACCAGGTCCTTATGTAACTAGATCTTAGCCCTGCATAAGTTCAGGTGAACTTAACTTGCTTGTGGGAAGAGGAACAAAAGGGCAATTATTTCATCAATTTAGAGAGGTCTGTCTTGTTAGTAAGGTCATGTCTCCAACCATGGAAATTCCATTTTGTGCCCTTCCTTCCCCAAATCCAGCCTCACAACAATCTCCCCATTTTGCTCCTGCCCCAAGCACCACTGCCACTGGTACTGCCTCCTCGAACCTCCCCTTGAACACAACATCACATCCTATGTATCTCGGTGTAGCTACACTTTACCCAAAACCCCATAAGAGATATTCTACTACCTGTCACCATTCCAGGCTTCAAAGTTCCACAAAGTCCTGCCTATGTTGTTGGACCACCCCTGTAACACCCAGTGTGCTCTTCCTTTCTTGGTTGCTTGTTGGCTTAACTGTCATCAAATCACACTACAACAAATCCTGTAACCTATACTCTTGCAATTTCAGTGTTATACTGTCCTTGGATATCTGCTACTGTACCTACAAAAGCCTCAAGGTTTGTCTTGAACATCACTCCCAATTATCTTTTAAGCTTGGATCACACAAGAATCCTTCTAATGGAGACTGTTCTTCAAGCTGCTTCTACAGATCCCTCTTTAGCTAAGGGATTACAATCATCAATGCCACCGGGAAAAAGGAGAAGAGCCCACATGACTATGGGATTCAAGTTTCCAGCAAGTCTTCTAAAAAGAGTGCTTGCTCATCCACATAACAATAGAGAAAACAATGGCCCATCCAGGAGGTCAGATAGTAGGGACAGTAGCAGAGGCAGCACTTGAAGCAGAAACTGACAAGGAAGGACAGGTTGCAAATCCAGGTCCCCAGCCAACACACGCCTAGGTTCTCTGAAAATATCAGGACAAGGAAGAGTTTCACTCAGTGTTCAGAGTTCAACTTTAGAAGAGGAGCCAAATCAAGCTACCAAGTGCCCTATGTGCTGTAGACCGGATAGACACAGTCTCTAAGGATGCCCCACAATTCCTGCTCAAAAACGCAAGGGTGCTCGGTTCTGTCTCTTCACTCCACTCTCTCTCAGAAGACCAAGACGGCTTCAACCACTCCCTCATCACCACACCACCAATGTGGAAATTGCCTAGTCTCCTTGTGAGAAGGCTTAGTATCTGAGAATGGGTCCTACCAGGACACGTCACTTAAGGGCATCTGCGTTTCTCACAATTTCGTCTTCTTTCAAAAGTCCTGTAGCCTTTACTGCTAAACCAGCCCTCAACGTAAAATGCAGTTACTCCACCCTCTGAAACAAAGGGCACTTTAAATTAAACGCATTGTTTATTAATGGGGACTCGGACTATCACTGAACTCCTTTCACATGGAATCGGACACATCATTAACCTACCTGGCTCTGGGCTCAGCAAGTGCCTTAAAGTGGGGAGCTCAAACAGCAAAGGAGACCACCAGGACGGATATCTCTTCTCCCTGTTGCACAGAAAGTGCGACAAGTTCAGGAAGTCTTAACAACGAAAATCCCACATAATAAAAAAAGGAAACACTGCCCCAAGAAATACCAAGCTACAAGTATTTAGTATGTACTCGAGTTAAAAAAAAAAAATGAAGTTATACTACAACACACCTGTTAGTTTGTCACATCCAATGCTTCGGCGCTGCAACACGCTTCAAGTGCTTCTTGGGGCCCCTGGGCCTGAAAAGGACACCAAACTAGAGAAATTGTCTCCGCTGAGTGAAATGTCCTCATCTTCAGCTACAGGAATTGCTAACGGGCAATACCTAACCAAGAGAAAAGATCGACCAGCCCATATCACGCCCCTGTTTTGAGGCATTACCAAGACCCAGAACAGAGACCGCGTAAAGCACAGATCTTTGAAAACCCGCGTCTCCTACCATACGTCAAAAACATTCACAGTGCCTAAGCGAATCTGAGGCTGCTTCAACGTGGAAATAAGCGAATACGGGTAAAAGCCACTGGCTGGGCTGCGTCAAAGAGGGACTCTTGTGCCGGCCCCAGGTCGAGCACAACCAGACGCACACTTGAGACCTCCGCTCCAAATTGGGCTTCCTGAACAGTACCAGCAGCAATCCCACCCACCAAGTAGGGGCGACTGAAAAGCGAAACACTGCCAAGGTGGAACGGCCCTTTTCAAAGGATGGAGGCAGATATATTCGGAGTTGAAGCGTATTGTCTTACCATGGCGAAACCCTGCGACGGAACAGAACCTCTTCCTTTCCGGTGCAACGAAACTCGTGGTCGTAACCTGCAGGAAGTCAGATGAGTGAGACGTTCAGTTCGGTTTCTTATTCTTCCGCTGTAGAGTTCACAGCCTGGAACTGAATTTCTTAGTATTTTCAGTTTCTGATACTGATTTACAGGTGTCAGTTATGCCGCAGGACTTTTGTTGGGCCTCCCCGCGTCTGGTCGGCTGAGTTGGGAGGACGCAGTTTGCACTTTTAACTTATCTGTCACTGACCTTCAAAATATTTAGCAAAGCCCTGAAAGAGCACGATTTAGAGCCTTTAAAAATGCCAATCGTAAGAAATAACGTATATGAGTCCTTGTGACTGTGATACTGTGACTGTAAAATCATGATTTGCAAAATCTTGATTTGTTTCAGAGACAAATCATTCGTTGTTCTGATTGGGGCCAATTTCACAGGTTTGGGAACGTACTAAAATCGTCTGTATTGTAAACATTGAAAGGATAGATTTTATGCATGTGAATTTTAAGTTGAATACCTTACTTTGGATTAGCTCGTCCTGATGGCTGCACAGCTCTGTGCATGTCGAAACCTCCAAACAATTCACTTTTAAGAGAGTGAAGTCAGCTCTGTAAGTTGCATCATGACGCGTGTGTCGTCACAGCTTATTGAGGTGGAATTTTTCTCCGCGTCCGCCTGACAGAATTGATACACAAAACACAGCCTGCCAGGCTGGGAGCTGTGGCTCACGTCTGTAATCCCAGCACTTTGGGAGGCGGAGGTGGGCAGATCATGAAGTCAGGAGATCAAGACCATCCTGGCTAACACGGTGAAACCGCATCTCTACTAAAAAATGCAAAAACTAGCGAGGTGGCGGCGCCTGTAGTCCCAGCTACTCGGGAGGCTGAGGCAGGAGAATGGCGAACCTGAGGCGGAGCTGCAGTGAGCCGAGATCGCATCACTGCACTTCTAACCTGGGCGACAGAGCGAGACCTTAATAATAATAATAATAACACACAAAATTTTAAAAGTCATATGAAGCTTTCCTCAATGTGTACAATTTGACGAGTTTGACGTAGCGAAACCCACTATACCACCATCACAATCGAGGTAATGAACATCTCCATCACCTCCAGAAGATTCTTGTGTTCCTTTCTGAGTGTTCTTTTCTTTTCTTTCTTTCTTTCTTTCTTTCTTGTCTTTTGAATGAGGCAGGTTTCGCCTGTCACCCAGGTTCCCTGCAGCCTTGACTTCCCAGGGCTCGAGCACCTCCACACCTCAGCCTCCCACAGCGCTGGGACCATAGGCACCTGTCATCACTTCCTGGCTTTGTTTTTCTTAACTGTTGCAAGAACGCAACATAAGATCCACTGTCTTTACCAATTTGTAAGCACACAACAGTACCTGAAGTTTTTTGTTTTGTTTTGTTTGTTTTTCCATTCAATTCCTTGACTCAAGGCTTCAGGTAGTGTATGTGCCAGCTGTCGTGAGAGCAGGCTGAATAGATTTGGACTCCACACTTTGCGCTGTAACAGGATTCATCTCTTCTATTCCAAGATTCCTAGATCCCTTTTGCCATTTCTCAGGTCTCCTTCCTGATTTCAGTTCTTGTTCTGACAGCCTAAGAGAGCCTCACCTTAATTGGGCTTGTTCCTCCCATTTGGTAGATAGCCCACACTCACTTTTCTATTCTTTCCATTCTTCTTGTTCTCCCAAATAATGCATTCACTCATCCAGATAGATTAGTGCAGAATACTGCTTTCTGACCAAACAGACTTTTCTGACTGGATCATTTTCAGAAGATTCTAGTCAAATACATATGTAGGCATGGGATGAAGTGTCTCAGATGATGGTGAGTTTTCATAGATATTTGTATGAAATCCTTCTATCCAGGCTTACACCAAACTCTACTGTGAGAATTTGTTTACTTTATTAAACAGAGAGAGTTCCTGACTGCCTGCTGCTCGGAGCTTTTGAGAATGAGAAGGCTTTGAACACTTAGTAGAGTAAGTTAAATATATTAACCCAGTTTGCTGTGTGTCTCAGAACTCAAAGTACCTGACACAGGTCTCAATTTAGAAAGCTTATTTTGCAAGGTTAAGGATGCCCCACCAGGTCCTGACAAATGTGTCTAAGGTGGCCAGTGCACAGGTTGATTTATACATTTTAGGAAGACAAGAGACTTCAGTGAATGTATGCAAGATGTACATGGTGCAGCAGGTTGGGGTGGGTTGGTAGGGGGTTGGGGCAGTGGGGAGGTAGAGTTTGATGTCATAAGAGATGAATGGTTGCATTCTTTTGGGTCTCTGATCAGTCTTTCACTAAATACACAATTTAAGTGTAAGAGGAAGGGTAGACGCCAGGTGAGGTGGCTCACACCTGTAATCCCACTTTGGGAAGCTACAGATGGCTAAGGTTGGGAGTCGAGACCTGCCTGACCAACACGGAGAAACGCTTTTTCTAATAAAATGCAAAATTAGCCCGGCATGGTGGCATATGCCTGTAATCCCAACTACTCAGGAGGCAGAGGCAGGAGAATCACTTGCAAAACTCTGTCTCAAAAAAAAAAAAAAACAGGAGGGATAGAGGGATACTCAGTTACTATCATAGTCTGGCCTCAGTGAGTCTGCATTTTACAAACAGTGTAGCAGAGGAAACAATGAGATGTGCATTTGTTGCAGAAGTGAAGATGGAGGACTTTCTGTCCTACATCTATGAAGATGAGCTATCAATGTACATTGCCAGGGTGAAATTAAACAGAACTGCTTTGGGGTAAAAGATCTTGAGGTGCATGGCTGGGCATGGTGGCTCATGCCTGTAATTCCAGCACTTTGGGAAAATTCTAAGAGGGCTTAGTACTAGACCTCAGAACTTCTGCCCTTTCCAATATGAGACCCTTGGTGGCAGCGCTTAAACACAGAGTCAACTGCAGGTTTCTGGCTGTGGGCAGAAACTAGGGGTTTTCTGTGAGGCACCAAATCACTGCTCAGTTTGTTTAGGTTTGGTCTTTTCAGACTTTTTTTTCCTTTTCTTTTCAGTCTTTTGTGGCTGTTTCTAGTAGCCCTTGGAAATTGAGGCAACTGGCTAGATCACCTCTGGTGTTACCTGAATGCCAAGGAGTGAATGGGAATAATCGGCACTGTCCAGAAGGGGAAGGACTTTTTTTTTAATTTGTTCCAGGTGTGGTTCCTGATCTATGCGTGTGATGCAGCTCAAAGCAGACTTGTACATGTTTCAGAAGACGTAAACCTTCTTTTCATATTCTCCATTATCCTACTCAACCCACTAAGGACAAACTCAACCCAGCCTCCAGTTCCCATCATTAAAGTTCGCGGAATGGGCATAAAATCATGGCCTTATTGTTATAAGGATGCTAGCAGTCAAGACCTTCATGTAGTGACAAAATGAAAGCTCATAGTAGAGGCTTGAGTAGATCATGAGGTCAGAGATTGAGACAATCCTGGCATAACGGTGAAACCCTTGTCTCTACTGAAAATACAGTAGCCAGGCCTGTGGCACACGCCAGTCGTCAGCTACTCAGGAGGCTGGAGACAGGATAATTGCTTGAACGTGAGAGGTAGAGGTTGCAGAGCCAAGATCACGACACTGCACTCCAGCCTGTGACAGAGCAAGACCTGCCTCAGAAAAGACTTTGAGGTCCACAATGAATTTCTTTGGCACAATTATGAGGAATCTATGTAGCATTTTTTTTTTTTTTTTTTCTGAGGCAGAGTCTGTCTTGCTCATCACCCAGGCTGAGTAGTGGCATGACCTGGCTACTGCAAGATCTGCCTCCTGGGTTCATGCCATTCTCCTTCCTCAGCCTCCCAAGTAGCTGGGACTACAGGCACCTGCCACTACGCCTGGCTAATATATATATATTTTGGTATTTTTAGTAGAGACGGGTTTTATCATGTTAGCCAGGATGGTCTTGATTTCCCACGTGATCCACCCATCTCAGCTCCCAAAATGCTGGGATTACAGGCGCGAGCCACTGCACCCAGCCCTATGTAGCTGTTTTTAGCTTTGTAACTGTCTTATTCTCATCTCAAGTTTGCCTGCCACAGCTCCCAGCTTGACGTTTCTTTGGCTCAGTGATTTGGGGGTTCCAACATTTATTTTTCCTTCACTCTCTTAGTTGAGTAATGCCATATGCATAATTTCAAAATGATCATGTAAGAAATGTAACAAAACAACTTGGTACATAAATGCTTTTACCTTAAATCAGATATTGGATGATAAAACTCCTTCCAAACAGTAAAAATTGATGTGTTTACTGAGCACTCTATTCTGTGCCAGGCATGCATTTTCACCTTTACGTGGTCTCAGTGTTGAAGAGCCTTAGCCAAACAGGCTAAGGGTGGTAATGTGGCAGGCCAGGTCTCACTAATGCAGGCTTTACAAACCACACTTTCAGCACTGACTGAGGGGTTAAGCAATATTAAAAGCTGAAAACCAATGTCTTGATACAAAGGCTGGAATGCAACAAAGTCCACCTAGAGGTTTTCCCAGCATTCCCTGAACCTTAAAAGCATGATTAAACAGATTTTAATGAGTTCGAAGAAACTCCTCAGGCCTCCACAAACAAGTTTATTAGGGTCTGAAGAACTTCCCAAACCTTATAATTTAGCAGGAAACAGTGTAATCACCCCAGCACCTTTATCCACTGAGATTAAGTAAACTTGCTGAGATTCCAGAGGAAGGTCTTCAGGACTCAGACCTTGCTTATAGATTAAAAGAAGTAATCACATGTGTCTTTAGATGAATGCACACTTACATTAGATATAGAGCTTAGAAGCTTAAGCTCTGAAAACTTTGTAATTTTGAGTGGCATGGCAATAATTTCCAGGCCTTCTCCTTATAACTGGTTGTAGAAATAAAACTCTTCCTCCCTCTAAAGGGAAAAAATGCAACTGGCACTGGTACACCTTAAGGTCAGAGACGCCTGACTTAAGATTGGACCCCACTGGGGATTCACAGACAGGGAATTCTTCAGATCTCAACATTCCAAAGGAGAGACTCTTGGCAGAGTATTAGAGAGGTCTAATTCTAAGCCTCCTTAGAATTTTCTGAGTTGCAATACTGTTTATCCACACATTGTTTGGAACCTGAGTTCATGGTTGAATGGAAATTGGGATGACATCCATGTATCCAGTTTTGTACTGCTGTCTTGGCAAGGTGCCTGGTTAATGTATGACTCTATTTGGTGTTGTTTGACCCTGGTATTCTTGAGTCTGGGGAGGTTTGGCCTTAAAATCTGCCATGGAGACTCCTTTACCAGAAATTTTGGTCCACAGCCTTCACTGAATTATCTGTTAGGGCAACAGAGTGAAATCAGCAAGCTTATGTTGCTATCTCATGACTAATGTTCTGCTATTGATCTTTGTATGTGTGTGTATACATCTAATGTGTTAATCAGTATATACACTTATTATTATATGGTGTGTCTGCCAAACTGGTTTATAAGCAAAAGAGTGCTCATAAATTAAGTAAATAAGTATAAGCAATTTTCAAGTTCATGTGACTCAAGTATAACTTACCAAAAAACTGGTTTTCAAATTATTGGTAGAATAAAATAGAAATGCCTTCTGAATTGTCAGCATACATTTTGTCTGAATTTATGTTTTCTTTGCTAGATACTTTGACATGTCAGTGTTTGGCATAGAAGGTTATAAACTATAAACTCAGCCAAAACAAAATGATCTTTGTGCATGCTTTCTGTTGATAAAGGAAAATATTGTGGGCTCCCAAAATCACTAAGTTGAAAAGAAATTCAAGCTAGAATGCTTAGGGCAAACCTGCCTTCCATCTATTCAAACTCACCCTCTGCTCACTAAGATAATGCATATCTGATTGCCTCCCTCAGGTTAATCAGAACCAAAAAATGCAACCATTTGTTTCTCACCTGCCTCAGACCTGAAAGTTCCCAACCCCTCCCCACTTTGAGTTGTCCTGCCTTCCACATGGAATCAATTTCATTTTATATGTTAATTCATGTCTCAAGTCTCCGTTGATAAAAGTGTAATATTTGGGAGGCCAAAGGGCATATCATGAGGTCAGGAGATCGAGATCATCCTGGCTAATAAGGTGAAATCCCATCTCTACTAAAAATACCAAAAATTAGCCAGGCATGGTGGCAACACCTGTAATCCCAGCTACTTGGGTGGCTGAGGCAGGTGAATCACTTGAACCTGGAGGCAGAAGTTGTAGTGAGCCAAGATCACACCACTGAACTGCAGCTCATGCATAGAGCAAGACTGTGTCTCAAGAAAATGATGATGATGATGATGATAGTAATAATAATAATAATAAAGTGTAACAACTGAGTACAATGAATGGAATAAATGTTTTAGGTAAACTTTTGTGTAAATTAATATCTTAAAAGTTATTTTTGATGCTCATCTCATATCTGGGTCATTTCCATTAAGAAAGGGTTGTAATGTGGGGAAATATGTTCTAAAACTGTGGAATTGTTCTTATTTCTAAATGCCCATATCCGATAGTTCAGAATTTCACATTTTAGGTTTCATTAAGTTTTAGCATTTAGGTTTCATTGTTTGAGGGTAAGAATTTGGTTAACATGTAATTCTATATACAAAATAAAGCCATGAAAGGTTATGTTATTAGATTATGTTATTAGTACCTCCCAGACCCAAAGAGACCAAAAAAAAAAAAAATTTGTCTAATTCAATAGTTATTCAAAAGGTAGTTCAAATTAGATTTGAAAAGGTTATTCATGAAACAATTGGTAATGAACCATTCAGTAGGGGAGAAAATGGAAAAATTATATAATAAAACATTCTTTAAACCTGATAAAGAATTGACACATTATTAATTAACATTTCTATAGTTAAAGCTCTAGTCTTGATTAAAGTAAGTATTAAAAATGCACTGGCAGTTTGATTTTTTTTTTTTTTCATAGTTGTTCCAAAGCTGGATTTAGTGTGGAGCCAAGTTTCAACAAACATGCTTGCATTGCTTCTACACTGTGTTTACTATTTTATGTGGCCAGTACTGAGTCCTTATTGGTCATGTTGACAGAACAGGAATATCACCATCATGAACAAGCACCTCATTTTAAAATTCACCTTAATCAAAAACTGCCTAAATCAAAAGAATGTCAGCCTAATGGCAAAGGTCAGCATGACCCTAAACCACAAATAACATCTCCAACAAGAAAATTCCAAACTCTCCCAATCCAGAGATATGCTAGCCCAGAGATAACCCTACTGCTGGAAAGATGTCAGCCCCAAGATAACCTCCCTGCTCCCAGAGACATTCCATACTCTGCATAAACTTCTCCCATACAGAAACATTCCAAACTTGTAATAAACCCTTACCCTAAGACCAGTATATACTTTTATAGTCTGTAAGAGAAAGTGCTCTGACTGAAATCAGCCAGAAGCCCCTCTCAGGTTTATTCTAAGAAAACACTGTCTATGACTGTTAAACTGCATTTCGTGTTTCTTTCCTCTTTAACCCTTCCAAATGTGTCCAAAGTGAATTTGAATTGTACAGGATGAATGATGATATTAATAAACTTGAGGACATTTAGTTGTGTATCAGCAATAAACATTATGTATAGTTTTTGAGGGGGTTCTGGGTAACACTGTAGCCTCCAGGGAAGATTAAATATGAAAAGTTAGGGTTGATTTTCTGTTTGATTTTGCTTTTAGTTTTCATTTGTTTGCTGTTTCTCTGATTTTGCTTTGTATGCATATATATAGAGGTATGCATTTAGATATATATATATATATATTAAAAACATGGTTTTATTTTAGTTTTCTGTGGAAGGCTCTTATTTTGTTCTTTAAATAGTTATTTCTATTGCATTCTATCAAGTCACCCTTTGTTCCATTTATCTGGAATTCCTAAGTTGTCTTGGCAGCTTACAGGAATTAATGGAGCACACTAGCCTTTAACTTTAAACTAATTTTTGATTTTAGGCTTTGATACTTTAATCATGTTGAATGTACTTTTGTAAATAGAATTTGAAGTTAAGAATTTCTTACCAGTCAATCTCCTCTTTCTCTTTGTGCAAACTAAAGTCGCTGTTTATCTCCTCTGTAATGTTTTAATTGCTACAAAGAGATTTAATTAATTGGTTTAAAGAATGAGCTTAAATCAAATATTTTGTTTTAAGGCAAAAGCGTAATGCCTTTAGTTCACATGACGTTAGTAACTATAAACAGTTTTAAAAATTATTGGTAAAATACAAATATACAGTCTTCAGAATGTAAACATGTAGTTTAAATTATGTCCAAATATTAGTGTGCTAAATGCTTTAAGGTTATAAGCTTCCTTTGGCTTTGAGAATTGTTTAACTGCCTGCTTCCAGCTAGGTAAGTCCTGGGACATGGAGTTGGCCACATCCTAGCTATGCTGGAAACAATCAGACCTTATCAACACTCCAGCACATGATTAATATAATTTACCAGGTTTTATGTTAAAGTTAAATCGCTAAGAATCAACATTGTAACATGCAATTAAGACTATAGAAACAGTTTTATATGCAAGTGTGTAAGAACAGAATTTTTAAATAAAATGTTTTTGCTTCTTTAACATTTTTGAGTCATCATTTTGGCAAAATAATTTATGGTAATCTGAAATTCCAAAGTCAAACTGCAGTTTCAAAATTGTCTTCCTAATGCCTGACTTTTGATGGATCAGAGGGCCCTGAAAACATCCAGAAAAGAAGTTAACAGGATTATGTGACATGCTTAGGTACTTGGATTGTCAAAATGATGTTCAATCTTTATTTTATATTTTAATGAATAATACTTATATATTCCAAAATTGTATGGATTTAAAATTCTAATGTCTAAATATATGCTATCCATTATAATTATGGTTATTCTGTTTTATATATATATATTTTTGTTTGTTTGTTTTTGTGTCTCACTCTGTCGCTTAGGCTGGAGTGCAGTGGCACAACCTTGGCTCACTGCAACCTCCACTTCCTGGGTCTGCCGATTCTCCTGCTTCAGCCTCCTAATAGGTTGGATTAAAGGTGCCTGCCACCATGCCCAGTTAATTTTGTGTTTTTAGTAGATATGGGCTCATCATGTTGGCCAGGCTGGTCTCAAACTTCTGACCTTAGGTAATCTGCCCACCTCAGTCTCCAAGTGGTGCAATTACAGGCATTAGCCACTGCACCCAGCCTTATGTTATTTTGAGGAAAGAAAAGACCTCTCACATTGTTTTATATTGTTTTATACTCAGTACCTGTTTTAAGAAAAAACAAGGAAGTGAAACCAAGACAGGTAGCTCACACCAGGCCTGAAACCAGGCTTGGGTCTGCCTGGCCTAAACCCAGTAGTTAAAAATCAACTCATGATAGAAACCAATGTTATTTATAGATTCCAGACATTGTATAGAAGAACTGTGAAACTCGGCTGCCCTATTCTGTTTCTGCCTATCAGTGCATGAAACCCTGTCAGATATCCTCAGATTGCTCAATCAATCATCCTCTTCTGAAATCTTTAGTGTTGTGAGCCCTTAAAGGGACAGAAATTGTGCACTTGGGGAGCTCAGATTTTAAGACGGTAGCTTGCCTATGCTCCCAGCTGAATAAAGCCTTCCTTCTACAACTTGGTGTCTGAGAGGTTTTGTCTGTGGCCTGTCCTACAATTTGAAATCACAGAATAACCAAATTTTGTTATATAAACCTACGAACCCAAGTAGAACAAAAATTAAATACCAAGAAAATACTTTGTCAGATTTTCAAGTTAAACCAGTTGATACTGAAATTGTTTAAAACACAATTTGAATAAACTCCACAGTCTCAGTCGACACCTATGATAACCCATTAATTATCAGTGCTAATGATAAACCCATTAGTTATCAGTGCTATGCACCTAATTTGGAAAATCAACTGGTATTTCAGAGGTCTAATGTTAATTAGGCATGGACTCATGAAGAACCAGCAGGATGACCACCTTTCCTTCCTGAACCTTTAAAGCCTTATTATTAAAACTGCATTCCATGACTCATCATGGAAAAGATAAATAATCCAAATTGAATACATTTGTGTGGTAACTTAACAAATTACTAAATAGCTTATATCCAGTGTTTGGTCCCATATCTCTGGGAAAACAAAATTTTATGTATACTTGGTCAGCTGGTGGGCCACTTAAACATTTTTTAGGATTTCACTGTAATTTTCAATGCATGTTTCTGGTTGTATAAAAGCTATAGCACGCAAGAGGGTTGATGTTGTAACAGTAAATTATCATGGTACAGGATATTTTCACCAGGTAAAGAAAGTTTTTTTTTTTTTCTTCTTCACAATTTTATTTTATCAATATATATATGCATTTAATGTCAGTATTGCACTATCTTAATGACTCTGTAGTAAGTTTTGAAATTGGGAAGTATCAGCCTCCAACTTTGTTCTTTTTCAAATTGTTTAGCCATTCTGAGTCCTGTGAATTTTGAATTTTAAGTCTAGCCTGTCGATTTCTGACAAAAAAAAAGGCAGCAAGGATTTTGATAGAGATTGTGTTGAATCTGCATAACAGTTTGTGGGGCATTGGCATCTTAAAGACTTAACAGATATTAATATTATCCATGAACATGAGATGTCTTTCACTTATCTAGATTTTTTTAACTTTTTAAAACAATTATTTAGAGTTTTCAGTATATAATTTTTACTTTTTTGTTAAAATTTTCCAAAGTATTTTATTCTATTGCAAATAGTATTGTTTTCTTAATGTCACTTTTGATGTCATTGCTAATGTATAGAAATACAACTGATTTCTTTACATCTGTCTTGTATAACACAAACTTGCTTAATTAGCTTGTTAGTAGTTATGTTTTTTGTTTTTTTTTTTAAGGATTCTTGAGGACTTCCTATGTAGATTATGTCATCTGCAAATAGAGATAGGTCTCCTCTTTCTTTCCAATATATATGACTTTTATTTCTTTTTCCTTCCCACCCCTAACTAGAACCCCTAGCACAATGTTGAGTGGAACTGACTAGAGTGCATTGATCCTTTCCATTATGTAATGGCCTTTGTCTTTTTGATCTTTGTTGGTCTAAAGTCTGTTTTATCACAGACTAGGATTGTAAACCCTGCTTTTTTTTTTTTTTTTGCTTTACATTTGCTTGATGTATATTCTCCATCCCTTTGTTTTGACCCTATGTGTGTCTTTGCATGTGAGGTGTGTCTCTTGAATACAGCACAATCGATGGGTCTTGAGTCTTTATCCAATTTGCAAGTCTATATTTTAATTGGGACATTTAGCCCATTTACATGTAAGATTAATATTGTTATATGTAAATTTGATCTTGCATTATGATGCTAGCTGGTTACTTTGTCTATTAGTTGATGCAGTTTTTCATAGTGTCAATGGTCTTATAATTGGTATGTTTTGCAGGGGCTGGTACTGGTTGTTCCTTTCCATGTTTAGTGCTTCTTTTAGGAGCTCTTGTAAGGCAGTCCTAGTGGTGACAAAACTCAGCATTTGCTTGTCTGTAAAGGATTATTTCTCCTACACTTATGAAGCTTACTTTGGCTGGATATGAAATTCTGGGCTGAATATTGTTTTTTTAAAGAATGTTGAATATTGGCCCTCTTTCTGGCTTGTAGGGTTTCTGCAGAGATCCACTGTTAGTCTGATAGGCTTCCTTGTGGGTAACCCACATTTCTCTCTGGCTGTCCTTAACATGTTTTCCTTCATTTCAACCTGGTGAATCTGACAATTACGTGTCTTCGGTTGTTCTTCCCGAGAAACATCTTTGTGGTGTTCCCTGTGTTTCCTGAATTTGAATGTTAACCTGAGTTGCTAGGTTGAAGTTCTCCTGGATAATATCCTGAAGAGTGTTATAAAACTTGGTTCCATTCTCCCTATCACTTTCAGGTACACCAATCAAATGTAGATTTGGTCTTTCACATAGTCCTGTATTTCTTGGAGGCTTTATTCATTGCTTTTCATTCTTTTTTTCTAATTTTGTCTTTCTTTATTTTATTAAGGTGATCTTCAATGTCTGATATCCTTTCTTCCACTTGACTGATTCAGCTAGTGATACTTGTGTATGCTTCCCAAAGTTCTTGTGCTGTGTTTTTCAGCTCCATCAGGTCATTTTTGTTATTCTCTAAACTGGTTATCTAGTTAGCAGTTCCTCTAACCTTTTTCAGTGTTTTAGCTTCCTTGCATTGTTAGAACATGCCTTTAGTTTGAGGAGTTTGTTATTATCTACCTTCAGCCTACTTCTGTCAATTCATCAAACTCACTCTCACCCATTTTTCTTCCCTTGGGATGAGGACTTGTGATCGTTTGAGGAGCAGCAGCATTCTGCTTTTGAATTTTCAGCCTTTTGTTTTGGTTTCTCAGATCTTTACGATTCTCCGCTTTGGTCATTGATGTTGATGACCTTCTGATGGAGTCTCTGAATGGACATGCTATTCCTTCTGTTTTTAGTTTTCCTTCTAACAGTCAACCTCTGCTGCAGGCCTGCTGGAGTTTGCTGAGGTCCACTCCAGACCCTGTTTGCCTGGGTGTCACCAACAGAGGCTGCAGAACAGCAATGATTGCTGCCTGTTCTTTCCTCTGAAGTCATTCCAGGGCAACACCCACCAGATGCCAGCTAGAACTCTCCTGTATGAGGTGTCTGTCAGCCCTACTGGGAGATGTCTCCAGTCAGGATACACAGGGGTCAGGAAACCACTTGAAGAGGCAGTCTGACCCTTAGCAGAGCTCAAACACTGTGTTGGAGATCCACTGCTCTCTAGAGCAGATAGGCAGGGAGTCTGTTGAAACTGCCCTTCCCCAGATGTTCTGTCCCAGGGTGATGGGGTTTTGTCTATAAGCCTGTGACTGGGCTGCTTTTTTTTCAGAGACACCCTGCCTAGAGAGGAGGAATCTAGAGAGGCAGTCTGGCCACAGCAGCCTTTATGTAAAGCTTTTTATGGTTTGGATCTTCTGAGAACATCGAAGAAAAACTGACCTTGCTATCCACACTACAGCAAAACTTAAGGACCTTGAACTTTAAGTTATCATCTCATGGCTGAGAAGGTCCTCCACTCTTGGAACTGTACATCCATTGGAACTTAAGGTAAACTAACCAGGAGGTTTCTCCAGAAGAGCATGGTGTCCTTAAATAAGCAACTTTTCTGAAGTTCACAGATTAAGACTTCTATTATCATGAAACTTACCTTGAATATCTTCTCTTGCTTATGCTTCTGTAAACAATAGAAATGGAAAGGAGGTCTCTAAGTGCACTTATGGGGTATACTTTATTTGTGAACGTGTTTACAGCCAGCCTTATACATGGATAACTTTATACTTTGTAGATATGCCCAATGTCAGTAAGAAACTTTAATGGTACATCAGTCAGAAACAAAATATTGGTTCAATCTCTTAACCCACTCTTGGGTTAAAGAGAACATTACCAGGAGGCCTTCACTCTTCTAGAAGGCATCATTTGTTAGATTTTCCTTCTGTGGTTTAAAATACAAGAAGAATGATTAGAAATGTATGCTCATGATAGGCTCTATAGCAAATTCTACTGTAAAGGATAAACAAACTTTAATTTCTTGTGAGTTCCCGCAGAACTGGCTGAACAGAGAAGCATCTCCAGCTGCTGGTACCTGGCCTATTGGAGAAATTCACTGGTAGGGATTAATGAGGGTTTAGTTAAGTAAGTAGACCTTTATCTAGCTTATCCTTTGATCTATTTAATCTTAAGAGATCTGGTTTGTGGGGACCTTAGGTAAAGACCATACCCAAATTTTGTATTATCCCCAGTAGTCATGACAGTACTCCGTGATGCTGTGTTCTCTCAAAGGTTTTAAATGCTTGCCTGCAGCCATCTCTAGAATGTTGCATGGTCTCTTCAACTGAAATGACAAGAGCTGAAAGAAATCTGCAACCAGGCCAGGATCGATGGCTCACACCTATAATCCCAGCACTTTGGGAGACCGGGTGGGATCATGAGGTCAGGAGTTCAAGACCAGCCTGACCAACATTGTGAAATCCTGCCTCTACTAAAAATACAAAAAAAAAAAAAAAAAAAAGGCTGGCATGGGGCACACACCTGTAATACCAGGTACTCAGGAGGCTAAGGCAGGAGAATCCTTGAACCTGGAAGGTGGACGCTGCAATGAGCCAAAGCAGGCCACTGTACTCCTCCTGCCCTGCCTGGGCAACAAGAGCAAGACTTCGCCTCAAAAAAAAAAAAAAAAAAAAAGACATATGCAATATAACCTATGAATGATGTGCTGAGCTGGGAAACCCAAAATGATGGTACGCCAGAGTGGCACTAAAGCCCTTGTCTCACTATGGCAACCCAAAACAGCAGTCACAATCTAAGTCTTTCCAGAAAGTAAATGTAGAGCCCTGACAACAAATTTCTTTACAATGCTGTAAATCTGAGAAGTATCTGCTGCTGCTATTGTTGCTGTTGTTCCATTTGCAACTTCTAAATCAAAGACTATAGCAAGGACCAGGATCATAAAGTAAGTGGTCCTAATTGACAAGGCTGCCATTGAAAACCTGTGTATTGTCTTAGCCACAAAGAGTGAAAGATCAAAAGACTTATCAGGAGTCATTTATGTTCTTTGATAACATAAATTAACATGATGAAAATGTAAAGAGATAGGTGGGCATGGTGGCTCATACCTATAATTCCAGTGCTTTGAAAGACTAAGCCAAGAGGACTGCTTGAGCCCATGAGTTTCAAGTTGCAGTGAGTTATGGACCTGCCATTGCACTCCAGCCTAGGTGATAGAGGAACATCCAGTTTTTAAATAAAATAAATTTTAAAACTAAATAAGATATAAAGAGATGACTTTTCAAGCAAAGGGTCTATTTGGGAAAATACAAGAATTTCAAGGCCAGGTGCAGTGGCTCATTCCCTGTAATCCCAGCACTTTGGGAGGCTATAGGATCACATGAGACTAGGAGTTTAAGACCAGTCAGGCCAACATGGTGAAACCCTATCTCTATTAGAAGTACAAAACTATCCAGGCATGATGGCATGTGCCTGTAATCTCAGTTACTTAGGTGACCAAGTCAGAGAATCACTTGAACCTGGAGGTGGATGTTGTAAGCTGAGATTGTGCCACTGCACCCAGCCTGGCAACAGAGCAAGATTCCATCTCAAAAAATTACAAATATAAAATTACACAGGAAAGTAAACAGCTGGAAAAAGAAATAGCAGTAAATTTCTTTCAAAAACAGACATGGAAATCTCAGGTTTTACATGATTATGACTGTGTAACTGTAGTCGCTAGACAGCATTGTGTGTGTGTGTGTGTGTGTGTGTGTGTTTCCTGTGTTTTGTTGGGTTTAGCCCATGCACATACATTACCAAGCTCTGAGGCTCTGAGGTTCATGCATATATTCTTCAGTATATTGAAACATATCAGAATATGAATGATGCATTTTAATATCTACTATTCATATTATCCTGAAAGCAGACCCCAGGTTCCTGGAGAAGAGAATGGCTTAACTATCACCAACTTGCTGCAATAACTGTTCCAGATCCCATTTACTCCACCTCTCATTTTCTGAGGAAAAGTGATGAGAGCCAGTTCCATGTCACTCACAAGCCATGGTCTGTGCTGTAGATAAGGAACCCAGAAGTTTTGAACATGACTTATGTATACATACACTCTGTCCGTTTAATCTCTTTTGAGAAGGAAAGAAAGCTTTATACTCTTCAAACTAAATGTTTCTTTTGGGAACTGTCTCCATGGAGAAGGGGCATCTGAGGCTTAAAACCCTGAATGCCTCCACAGTCTTAGGTTCCATTTACCTTCTGAAATGTAAAACAAACCTTCAAAGAGGTGAATTAGTCACAACCACTTATTCAGGAATCTTTAAGATTGCTAGATTATACCCAACTGCACTCCAGCCTAGGCACAAAGCAAGATTCCATCTTAAAAAAGTTAAATACAAAATTATACAGGAAAGTAAACAGCTAGAAAAAGAAATAACAGTAAAAACCAAAAAAAAGACCATATATAAATCTGTTTTACATGATTATGACTGTAAACTGTATTCACTGCTAGACAGCATTATATGTGTGTGTGCATGTCTGCACATGTGTGCTTCCTTTCCTATGTCAAGGCTTGTTCTTGGCCCAGTCTGAAATTTGTTCAGATAGCCCTAACTATTCAGACATGTAACTGTATTTTATAGCCTCACATAGGACTTAATGTAATCTTGTGAAAGGAAACTTAACACCCTCTGCACATCCATCCTATGCATGTTAAAACTACTTCAACTGTTTTCCAAATGAATCCAGAATCCTGCATTATAATAGCTCTGTTATGGCTTAAAATCTCATTTTGTGGAGCCTTTTCACCACATTCTTGTCAGAGAAACCATTCTCAATATATAAACTCATATTTAATTCTGGGTATCTTTCATAACTATTTATTTGATGATTGCTTACTTCTAACCTCCTATCTTCCATTATTCTTTTTCTCATATCAGTTAGTCTGGGCTGAAACTCTATTTACTTATCTCTTTCCTCATTTTAAAGTGAAATGGTGGGCGCAGTGGCTCATGCCTGTAATCCCAGCACTTGGGAGGCCGCAAGCTGGATCATGAGATCAGGAGTTGAGACCATCCTGGCTAACCCGTGAAACCCTGCTCTACCAAAACACAAAAATTAGCTGCAGGCAGGTGCCTGTAGTCCCAGCTACTGGCAGGAGAACGGAGGAACCTGGAGGCGGAGATTGCAGTGAGTCGAGATCGCACCACAGCACTCCAGCCTGGGCGACAGACACAGGCCTGGCCTCAAAAAAAAAAAAAAAAAATGAAATGGTGAGATTCTAACTTGAAAAGACATCAGTCTGCAAATGTATTTACAGATTACATGTAGGTTAGTTTAACTGTCTCTTCATTAATGTTTTTATATAAATTTTATGTAAATTATATGGATTTAGATAAAATAAAATTAACATCTCTACTTACAGATCTTTGAAGTTATATGATAAGTGATGCTTATTATTTACCATTTCCTAATATTTAGGCTATTTTTCCTGCAAAACATAATGAATGTTTTGAGAGAATCACATAGCAGGATAACTTTTAACTAAAAAGAAGAAAATCAAGCTTTCAAATAATTAAAGTTGATGTTAATCATAGTTTTAGTGAGAATTACCACCCAGGAAAGTCTTTGGAAAGTTTTTGTTAGACTACCTCTTTGAAAGTTTTGTTAGACTACCCAACACAATGATTCATCCAAGAGCCACCACCATACCCAGGTGGTGGAGCATCTGCATGTGCTCAGAAATTTTATCTAATTTTTTATAAAAGTTGCCACTAGAGCAAAATATCATCAAAAGTTTGGGTAAGGGTACATCTGGTTATAGATTACAGACATACAATCATGAATTCCTGTATCTTATATACAGGAAGAGGCAGGGTCAGGGTCATTAGACTTATCTTTCTAAAAATACAGTGATTTATGCAACAGACATAGAAACCTGTCCTGCTTATCATTTTCAGGGCATTCTTCCAGAGGGCTGCACTCTGTCACTATGTGAGGGCTTTGTAAACTTCTGCAGGCAAGAAGAATAAGCCTGGCTACTTACGTTTGCTACTTTGTCACAATTTAAATGACATCCTTATCTTCTAACTTTCATGTGCCTAATAAATCCATAAAAAAAGAAGCAGTAGAGTGATATGCATAACACTGACCTCTTATATTAACAACATATGACAAAACCGTAAATGTTGTCTATTCACCTTATTAACACAAAGTGGTAGAATACAAACTTGTTACTCCTAAAGATTTTGAACTCAAAGAGATAAGATTAAATGTGTTACTTTTAAATGCAACTGTGTATTGTAGGACTTGTTATCATAAGTGAATGGGTTTTGTTTGTCTAAGAGCCAGGTAAATAATACAGAAGAATTTACTCCTGATAATTTGTTTTCTTGCTTAAGTTCCACAATAAATACAGTGTGAAATGTTAATTGATATTTTATTTACAAATGTGAAGCTTGCAGAACTTATATTATGTGGGTCCTCCAAATTTACACTGGGAAATAAAGTGATTCTCAATCACAGGAACCATAAGCATGTGATTGTTATCACCCTGGAATATAATATGGCCTTCCTCTGCTCAAATATTAGTGATTATCTTTTAGTGGCATTTCCCAAACCCCTGAGGTTGACTTAAAGCAAAAACTTGACCAGGCATGGTGGCTTATGCCTGCAATCCCAGCAGTTTGGGAGGCCAAGGCAGGTGGATCATCTGAATTCAGGAGTTTGAAACCAGCCTGGCCAAGATGGTGAAATCCCATCTCTACTAAAAATACAAAATTAGCCAGGCATGGTGGTGCATGCCTGTAATCCCAGCTACTTGGGAGGCTGAGGCTGAGAATTGCTTGAACCTGGGAGGCAGATGTTGCAGGAGCCGAGATCACGCCACTGTACTGCAGCCTGGGCGAGCAAGACCTCTATCTCAAAACAAAAACAAAACAAAACAAAACAAAAACAAAAACTCTCCTCTCATTCCTTAGTACTTGGATCACTGTGGTACTATTCCATATGTTTAGAATCTAGGTGTTGGGCTCTTCTGTAAAGGAGCAGAGACACCTGCAGGACCTATTTATTTATGTATGGACTATCAGTGCCTGGTGCTTCTATGAAATAAACAAGGAGTTACATACAGGAAAATACTTAGAGGATGTATAGATTCTTGTGTTTGTTGTAATAAGTGACCACAAACTGGTGGCAGACAACAACATAAAATGTATTTTTCACAGTTCCACATGATAAAAATTCACACATCAGTATCTCCGTGTGAAATAAAGGTGTTAAGGACTATGCTCCTTACAGAGGCTCTAGAAGAGAATCCATTACATTTTGAGAATCCATTATATTTCTCTTTAGCATCTTGTGCTTGCTGCTATTCTTGGCTGTGGCTGCATACACCAGCCTTTGAATTTTATCTTCATATCAGGTTCTATATGAAGAGAAAAAGCCAGCATATCTGAAAATATGCTTTAAGTCACTAATCCTGATAATCAGGGAAACACAAATTAAAACTGATTGAGATGTCACCAACATGTTGGTGACAATGTTGAGGAAAGAAACCCTTGTACACTCTTGGTAGGAATATAAATTAGTATAGCCACTTTGAAAGCTATACAGACATATCTCAATGAATTAAAAATAGAACCACAGTATAATCCAGCAAGCTCCTTCCTAGATACATCTCCAAAGAATGAAAGTATGTTGAAGATCTGCAGTCTCATGTTCACTGCAGCATTATTCACAACAGCCAAGATATGGAATCATCCTAAGCGCCATCAGCACATGAAGAAATGAAGAAAATGTGGTATAAATGAACAGTGTAATACTATTCAATCTTGAAACAGAAGGAAATCTTCCATTTGTGATAATGTGTATGAACCCAAAGGAGTTTATGTTATGAAATAAGCGAGGCTCAGAAATAGAAATACCACATGTTATCACTTATATGTAGAATCCAAAAGTTTGAACTTATGAAGTGCAGAGAAGGGATGGTTACTAGGACTGAGAGATGGTGAAAGAAGAATGGAAGGAGTTGGCCAAAGTTTTGATAAGTCAGTGGAGATGAGTTTATAGATCAATTGTATGATATGGTGACTACAGTGAGTAATGTATATTTCAAATTGCTAAAAATAATAGACTTTAAATGTGCTTACCTAATTAGCTTGATTTATACATTCAACATATATACATACAGCAAAATGTCACATTATACCTCATGCTTGTATACAAATTTTTGTGCCTTACTATTTTCAGTGTTTTTTTTTTTTTTTTTAGATGGAGTCTTGTCTGTCTCTCAGGCTGGAGTGCAATGGCATGATCTGGGCTCACTAACCTTTGCCTCCTGGTTCAACAATCCTTCCACCTCAGCCTGCCGAGTATCTGGGACTACAGGCATGTGCCACCACACCTGGTTAATTTTGTGTTTTTAGTAGAGATGGGGTTTACCCTGTTGGCTAGGCTGGTCTTGAACCCTGACCTCAAGTGATCCCCAAATTTGGCCTCCCAAAGTGCTGGGATTACAGGCGTGAGCCACCACACCAGGTCCTAGGTTTTAATTTTATTTGTGACTGTCATAATGGAATTCTGTCAGGCCTTTCACATGGACGCAAGTGAAATTTGGCGTGAAAATTACTTTCAGTTTTTGCTTTCCGATTTCTTGCTGTTGAATGTAGAGATGCTACTGATTATTGCTTGTTGATTTTGTACCCTGCAATCTTTACTAAATTTGCTTATCAGTTGTATAGTCTTTTGATGTAGGTGTTAGTTTTTTCCAACTATAAGATTATATCATCTGCAAAGAAAAAATTTGACTCCTTTCTTTCAATTTGATGGCCTCATTATTTCTCTTGTCTGATTGTGCTAGCTAGGCCTCCAGTATGATGTTGAATAACAGTGATGAAAGTGGGCATGTTTGTCTGTCTTTCATCGATCTGTTTTAGATCTTAGAGAAGAGACTTAAGTTTTCCTCATCCAGTATGATACTAGTTGTGGGTCTGCGTATATGGTTTTATTGTGTTGAGCTATGTTCCTTCCATAGCAAGTTTTGATGGTTTTGTCATAAAGAGAAGGTATATTTTATCAAATACTTTTCAGCATCAATTGAAAAGATTTTATAATTTGAGAGGGTTGTTTTTCATCTTGTTGGTAAGATGTATCACATTGATTGATTTGCATACATTGAACCACCCTTGCATCCCTTAGATAAATTATACTTGGACATGATGAACAATCTTTTAAATATGTTGAGTTAGGTCTCCTCACAATTTTCAAGCATGAAATTGGTTATTAACTATAGTCACCATGTTGTACAATAAACTTTAAATTTATTCCTCCTGCCTAACCAAATAATTATGTGCTCTTTGATCAGCATTTCAGTCCTCCCCACCAATAAGCCTCTGGTAACCAGGATTTCACTTTAAATTTTTTTTTTTTTGAGACGGAGTCTCGCTCTGTCGCCCAGGCTGGTGTGCAGGCCAGATCTCAGCTCACTGCAAGCCCGCCTCCCGGTTTATGCCATTCTCCTGCCTCAGCCTCCCGAGTAGCTGGGACTATAGGCGCCCGCCACCGCCCGGCTAGTTTTTATTTTAGTAGAGACGGGCCACCATGTTAGCCAGGATGATCTCCATTTCCTGACCTTGTGATCCGCCGCCCGGCCTCCCAAAGTGCTGGGATTACAGGCTTAAGCCACCGCGCCCGCCTTACTTTTAAAATTTTAAGACTATACACACGGGCACACACACACACACACAAATGGAAAGGCATTCCAGGTTCATGGATTAGAAGAATTCATCTTGTTAAATTGTTAAAATATCCATACTACCCAAGTAATCCACAGATTCAATGAAACTCTATCAAAACCTGACACTTTCACAATAATAAAAAAAATATTTTAAATTTGTATGAACTATTAAAGACCCAGAACAGCCGATGCCATTCTGAGCAAAAGAACAAAACTGAGGAATCACATTACTTGACTTGCAGTTATTCAGCAGAGCTATAATAATCAAACAGCATGGTACTGACATAAAACAGACACATAGACCAATGGAACAGTAGATAGTACCAGAAATAAACCATATGTCTGCAGTGAACTCATTTTGACAAAGATATTCAGAACATACATTGGGAAAGGAAAGTCCTTTGATAAAAGCGAGGGAAAACTGGATATTCATATGCATAAATGAAACTAGGCTCCTGTTTCTCACCATAAACAAAATCAAATCAAAATGTAATGAAGACTTAAATCTAAGATCCAAGCCATGAAACTACTAGAAGAAAACATTGGGAAGATCTCCAGGGCATTAGTCTAGGGAAATTTTTTCTTTTTTTTTTTTTTGAGATGGAGTCTCACTCAGTTGCCCAGGCTGAAGTGCAGTGGCCTGACCTCTGCTCACTGCAACCCACCTCCCCGCTTGCCATTCTCCCGCCTCAGTCTCGAGTAGCTGGGACTCACAGGCACCCGCAACCCCGCCCAGCTATTTTTTTGTGTTTTAGTAGAGACAGGTTTCACTGTGTTAGCCAGGATGGTCTCACCTCCTGACCTCGTGATCCGCCTGTCTTGGCCTCCCAAAGTGCTGGGATTACAGGCTTGAGCCGCGCCAGGCCAGTGATCCTTTACTCAAATGTTTTGTCTTTTAAAGAAATTTTCTATCTTAACCTATCCATAACTTTTTTTTTTTTTTTTTTTTTTGAGACGGAGTCTCGCCTGTCGCCCAGGCTGGAGTGCAGTGGCTGGATCTCAGCTCACTGCAAGCTCCACCTGGGTTCACGCCATTCTTCCTGCCTCAGCCTCCCGAGTAGCTGGGACCACAGGCGCCCGCCACCGCCTGCTGTTTTGTATTTTTCAGAGACGGGTTTCACCGTGTTAGCCAGGATGGTCTCGATCTCCTGACCTCGTGATCCGCCTGCCTCGCCTCCCAAAAGTGCTGAGATTACAGGCTTGAGCCACCGCTACCGCCTCATAACTTTTACAATTTGTAAAGTACGCCATTAACAAAGATAAAATATTTTTCTTTCCTTTTCATTTTGATTCTCAAAATTTCAAAACTATTTATGAATATTTATGAAAATGATATTTGCATAAGTCTAATAAAATGTGCTCTCTTTGTAGCAGAATACAATTGAAAACATGGTTATATATTTGAGTACAATTCCATTTAAAAGTATACATAAATGTGTGACTTTGAAAGTCTTACAATGGGTAAATAAAACTGTCACTTGTCAGGTTTATGATCTCTAAAGCTGTAAGCAAAATCTGAAGTCTGCCTGGTTTGGGCTTTAGCCCAATAAGTTTTAATCTTATAGTCTGATAAAAATAAAAAGAAGAAAAAGCACCCTATTAGATTGTAGCTGTGTACATTGTCTAGGGCCTCCAATCCATTAATTGATTCCATAAAATACTGAAACAGAAATTGCAGTGTTCCTGAAGTCTTACAAGATGATTATATACCTATTCATATATGTGTGTATATATATATATATTTTTTTTTGAGATGGAATTTGCTGTTGTTGCCCAGTGTGGTGCATGGTGCAACTTTGGCTCATCGGAACCTCGGCCTCCCAGTTTCAAGAGATTCTCCTGCCTCAGCCTCCAAGTAACTGGGATTACAGCATGAGCCTACCCAACTAATTTTGTATTTTCTAGAGGTGGGTTTTCCATGTTGGTCAGACTGGTCTCAAACCTGACCTCCAGTGATCTACTGGCCTTGGCCTCCCAAAGTGCTGGATTACAGGCATGAACCACTGTGCCTGGCCCAGACACATATTTTAAAAATAAGTCTGTGCATGATATATGAGGCAGCAAATCACAAAGGAATAATTTGCATGAGCTGCACCAAGAGTTTACTAAACCACCCAATACCGCCACCAGAGACATTCAAGACAAGATAAGAAGTTGACATTTTCCCACACCACAGAGCATTTCCTAAGACATCAGAATAAGACTCCAAATCAGAATGAATTATTACTCCCTTAATGCTACCTTCTTCTTCATTTGGCAGGATAGTGCTGTAATTAAAATCTTCCAGTCAGTAACTGCTGCAGGTAATTTGACAAAACCTGCATAAGGAACTTTGAGTCCACCTAGTGGCCAACTGAAAATATCAGTATCACAACTTCGTTCAAATTATACTAGAGGTCCCTTTTATAAAGCTGTGCTTTGCTTTAAGTCAATCTAGCCATAAGATCTACTAAACAACTACCACAGACCTCATCCAGTTTACCCCACAGGCTTTTGATTTGTCTGGTTTTTTGCTCTAGGCTTATGCTCTTCATTTAAAACCATTAAACAAACTAAATTTATAATATTACTATTAATTTTTATATTATATTTTAAACTTTGTTTTTATTGCCTGTCTAATCCTTGTAAACCCAGCCTCCTACAAAGATAAGTTCTTGGGTGCCGTGGCTCACGCCTGTAATTCCAGCACTTTGGGAGGCTGAGGAGGGTGGATCAACTGAGGTCAGGAGTTCGAGACCAGCTTGACCACATGGTGAAACTGTTTCTAGTAAACACAAAAATTAGCTGGGTATGGTGGCTTATGCCTGTAATCCCAACTACTTGGGAGGCTGAAGCAGGAGAATCACTTGAACCTGGAGTAGGTTGCAGTGAGCCGAGATTGTGCTATTGCACCCAGTCTAGGGCAACAAGAGTGAAACCCATCTCAAAAAGGAAAAAAAAGATAAAGTTAATGCAACGCTTTGAGACAGTTGCTGATGCTTATGTACTAATAAGACAGAACTGATGCTGACCCAGACAAATTTACTGAGAAATGTCCTTCTTCAAATGGGACCTCCATCATGTCTCTCAACATGACAGAGAAGTAACCAGGACAGATCCATCCAGATACTAATGGATAATTGCCTAACTTCAAAATGATTGATAAGCAATGCCAGAGAAAGGTCTTGATCAAATGTAAAATGTAAAAATATAAAGTTGATTATACAAGTTGGGTCACTTTTGTGATAGCCAACTGAAAACAGAAGTGAAAAGTGGGGTTTGGGGTCATAATGGCTGGAGGAAACAGTCAGGTTACATAACATTGCTCCAGTCTGGCTTTGATGGCTCACATCTGTAATCCCAGCACTTTGGGAAGACAAGGCTGGCAGATCACTTGAGGCCAGGAGTTTGACACCAGCCTGGCTAACGTGGTGAAACCCTGTCTCTACCAAAAATACAAAAATTAGCCAGGTGTGGTGGTGTTTGCCTGTAATCCCAGCTACTTGGGAGACTGAGTCATGAGAATCGTTAAACCTGGGAGGTGGAGGCTGCAGTGAGCTGAGATCATGCCATTGCACTCCAGCCTGGCTACAGAGCTAGACTCTCTCAAACAACAACAGCAACAAAACATTGTTCCAAGAATGTACCTTCAACTAGCCTCTTTGAAACAACTTACTAAAATCTAAGACTAGTTTTATGCACCACCATCAGCTCGCTTTGCCACCTCCCGAAACCTAAATAGTGCCAGTGAACTCTCAGGAACAACACATACTATCTCTTTTTCTTTTATGAGACCTTAAAGCTTGTGTTTGTTCATCAGACATACTGACAATAACATTGTCTGAGTGTAGGCACCGGATTGCAAGTGTTACTTCCCAAATAAACGTTTTTATTGCAGAGATTCTCCACATTTTACTTACTCAACAGAGCAAAACAAAATCACATAGTGAATTTATAAGCATCTCAAATAAGAAATGAGGAACCAGGGCGCGTGGTTTCAAGCCTGTAATCCCAGCACTTTGGGAGGCCGAGACGGGCGGATCACGAGGTCAGGAGATCGAGACCATCCCAGAACACGTGAAACCTCGCCTCTACTAAAAATACAAAAAATTAGCCAGGCGAGGTGGCAGTCGCCTGCAGTCCCAGCTACTCGGGAGGCTGAGGCAGGAGAATGGCGTGAACCCAGGAGGCGGAGTTTGCAGTGAGCTGAGATCCGCCAGCACTCCAGCCTGGGCAGAGTGAGACCCGTCCAAAAAGAAATGGTGAACCCAGACAAAATACAGACAGACAGGTGTTTTTTTTTTTTTTTTTTTGAGATGAGTCTGAGTGCAGACTGGAGTGCAGACCCTAGACTGGAGTGCAGGCGCAATTTTGGCTCACTGCAACCTCTGCCTCCCAGGTTCAAGCAATTGTCCTGCCTCAGCCTTCCAAGTAGCTGGGATTACAGGTGTGCACCCACGCCTAGCTAATTTTTGTATTTTTAGTAGACAGGGTTTCACCATTTTGGCCAGGCTGGTCTCAAACTTCTGTCCTCATGATCGCCTGCCCTGGTCCCCAAAGTGCTGGGATTACAGGCGTGAGCCACCATGCCCAGCCAGCGAAGGCTTTTATCAAACAGGCGTGTGTGTGTGTGTGTGTATGTGTGTGTTTAACAAGAAAAAGACAATCCAGATATCAAACTGCTAATCATGCAGCCTACTTCAAATGAATTACATTTAAGTTATAGTCCTGCATCAATCACTTAATGATGGGGATACCTTCTGAGAATACATCATTAGGTAATTTCATTGTAAGCTCATGATGAAGTGTATTTACAGAAACTTAGAGGGTGTAGCCTATTACACACCTAGGCTATATGGTAGACCCTATCACTTCTAGACTACAAACCTGTAGAGCAAGTTACTGCAAGAAACTTGTTGGCAATTGAAACCAATGGTGAGTGTGTGTAAACATGGAAAAATACAGTAAAAATATAGTATAAAACATTAAAAGTAGTACACCCATACAGGTAGGATACTTGCCGTGATTAGTGCTTGCTGGCTGGATGTTGCCTGGGTGAGCCAGTGAGTGAGTAGTGAGTGCAGGTGAAGGCCCAGGACCCTACTGTATAACACTGTATGCTTCACAAACACTTAGGCTACACTAATTTGTGTTTATTTATTTATTTTGAGACACAGTCTTGCTCTGTCACCCGGCAGGATTGCAGTGACGATCTCATCTAACTGCAACTCTGCCTCCCAGGTTCAAGTGATTCTGTTTCTCTCCCAGTAGCTGGGATTACAGGAGCCAGCATGCCCAGTTAATTTTTGTGCTTTTAGTAGAGACAGGGTCACCATGCTGGCCAGGCTGGTCTTCAACTCATGACCTCAAGTGATCACCTGCCCAGCCTCCCAAAGTGCTGGGATTGATTATAGGCATTAGTCACTGGCCCACCAAATATAATTGTTAATCAATAATAAATTAATGTTAACTCACTGTAACCTTTACTTTTAGAAAGTTGGGAGTGGTGGCCTGACCTGTGTTTCCAGCACTTTGGGAGGCCAGGAGGATTGTGTAAGCTCAGGAATTTAAGATTAGTCTGGCAACATAGTGAAACGCTGTTTCTATAGAAAATACAAAAACCAGCTAGGCATCATGGCCACAGCCTGTAATCCCAGCTGCTTGGGAAGCTGAGATGAGAGGATTGCTTTAGTCCAGGAGGTCAAGGTGCGGTGAGCCTGCACTCCAGCCTGTGTGACAGTGTGAGACACTGTCTACCAGAAAAAAAAAAGAGAGAGAGAGAGAGAAAGAAGAAAAAGAAAAGAATGCCATTCTGAAGATACAACTGCAAACAGCTATACAATCCAATACCTTGCATGGGTAGGTGGTGGTTTTGCCTCAGGTCATGAGAAATCATTTATTTTCCTTTTTCTTTTAGATGGAGTCTTGCTCAGTCTCCCAGGCTAGAGTGTAACAGCTGATCTTGGCTCACTGTAACCACTGCCCAGGTCATAATTTCCGCTCTAGCTCCTGAGTGGCTGGGATTACAGTGCATGCCACCACACCCGGCTTATTTGTATTTTGAGAGGGGGTTTCACCCTGTTGGCCAGGCTGGTCTTGAACTCCTGACTTCAGCTGATCCACCCTCCCAGCCTCCAGTGCTGGGATTACAGGTGTGAGCCATGGTGCCCAGCTGAGAAATCTAATTCAGTCAAACAAACACAGGCTGGCACCATACTCAATGACTTGGGACCACCCCAGAAGAAAAAGTTCATCAACCATGTTGAAAAAGATCTGAGGAGGCCGAGACGGGCGGATCTACAAGGTCAGAGATCGAGACCATCCTGGCTAACACAGTGAAACCCCTGCCTCATTAAAATACAAAAACTAGCCGGGCGAGATGGCGGGCCTGTAGTCCCAGCTACTGGGAGGCTGAGGCAGGAGAATGGCGTGAACCCGAGGCATGGAGCTGGTGAGCTGAGATCCGCCACTGCACTCAGCTCATGCAGGAGCGAGACTCCGCCTCAAAAAAAAAAAAAAAGATCTGAGGAGATGTATTTACCAGCCTGTAGAAATGAACTTGTGAGGCGGAGGCTGCAACAATGTTATTTAGATTCCCCAAGATCTTGAGCCAAGAGGTAGGACAATTGAATAAGGATTGGACTGGCAACTCCACAGGTTAGATAGTGTATTTTGTCAGAGTAAGGAACTTCCAGGCAGCTAAAGTGCTCTCCACTGATCCTGTTGAGTCTTGGACAAACGTCCACATGCACATACACCAGAATAGCACTTTTGGTGAGCTGTTTATGGTCTTTGATGTTGCTTATAGGCAACACCAGATACCAACCCCTCAGGCAAATGCTCAGTATGTGCTCCCAGCCCACAATTTCAGGCTGCCAATATTCTAGTAATAACTGAGATAAAGATTCAGTCATGGCCGGGCGCTGTGGCTCAAGCCTGTAATCCCAGCACTTTGGGAGGCCGAGACGGCGGATCACGAGGTCAGAGATCGAAACTATCCATAACACGGGAAACCCCTGTCTCTACTAAAAATAAAAACTAGCTGGCGAGGTGGCGCCTGTAGTCCCAGCCACCCAGAGGCTGAGGCAGGAGAATGGCGAAACCCGAGGCGGAGCTGTAATGAGCTGAGGTCCGCCACTGCACTCCAGTCTGGGCGACAGAGCAGAGCTCAGTCTCAAAAAAAAAAAAAAAGACTACAGTCATTTTGTTTGATGGGAGAACTGCTGTGCCAAGTTCTGCCCATAATCTCTGTTCTTCTTACCTCTGACCTATGAAAGGAGAAATGAACGTCCTCCCACAGAGGGCTCAACATTACACTGACAGCTTACAGAAGAGGCCAGCTGGGTTTGCATTTTGTTATCTTTCTCAACACTTCTGGTCTGGCCTTTGATGGGCATTGTCTATGCAGGAAATGATGAAAAACACTCTAAACGTCATAAAGTTGTTGAACATTAGAATAAAGTTAGCTAGCTGGACAGGATGATGGATTAATTGACCCACTGGCAGATGTAGCTCAATAAATGCACATAAGAATGGTATACGCTGGGCACCTGTGGGTCACACCTGTAATCCCAGCACTTGAGAGGCTGAGGCAACTGATCCATAATGTGAACAGATCAAGACCATCCTGGCCAACAAGCTGCCTGTGTTCCATTAAAATACAAAATTAGCTGGCATGGTGGCGCCTATACTCCCAGCTACTGAGGTGACTGAGGCAGGAGAATCATTTGAACTCAGGAGGTGGAGTTTGCAGTGAGCCGAGATCACGCCACTGCACCCCAGCCTGGCAACAGAGCAAGACTCCATCTCAAAAAAAAAAGTATAATAGCTAGTTTATTCTCATAGGCAGGATTCTATAATCCCACCCTATATTCTAAAATTCATAATAGTTTTATTATGAACTCAGTTCCATAATAGAGTTTTCAAATTTGGTACACCAACTGCAGGGCAGTTAAGTCAGTTGGTGCCCATGTTAAAAACAAGTGAACCACATCCATGACCTCAACCCACCTTACTCAAGGAGCAATGTCAATATATTGTAACTTGAAGGCCATGCACCTACTTAAGCAGACTGGTCATGATGATCCGGGCTTAAACTGGTGTGTCAAAATGATACTGAATGATTATATGAATGAATCTAATCTTCTGTCCTTGGGTACCACAAAGACGGCTAGAATGCTGCACTTTAGGTTCTTCATGGGTCCAAGGATGATGAACAAATTTATTTGCAGACTGCTAATCTCCTACATGTGATTAATAGCTAGACAAGAGCTATTTTCATTGGAATGATAATTTAGCACCATCTTAGACATTAAAGACATGATCTATTAATGATATATAGCAGCTCCCTACTAAGAATATTCAGCAAGTTTCAAAGACAGCTTCCAAAGCATTTCTTTGAAAGAACTCTAAAATATCCTCATGTATATGCTATTTGCTAAATTGCACAGCATTAGATATCTTAACTGCTGCACAATAGAGAACCTGTGCAGCAGATTATTAGAACTGAATGCTGTATATATTCCAGATAATTTGGCAATATAATGGTAACCTTGCAAGACATGAAAAGCCAGATAACTGCAGTGTTTGACCTACTCTCCTTTCTCCCACTGGCTTTTCCTTGATTTAGTTCTGAGGCTAACAATGGCAAAGCTAATAATTCTTGTTATTGTTTACTGCATTGTGGCCTTTCTTGCAACGAGAAAATAATTTATTAATACAATGTCTGGCCTGGACGCCTTCTTCTAAAGTTTCAGGACTATCTAGAAGAGGCATATGACATTGAATTAGAGGGACAGTGTGGGACAAGAATGACTTTAGTTTGAAACAAATCTGTTTGGCAACACTGAGTCAGAAATACTCCAAAATGTCTAGTTGCATTACCTTTATGTAGAAATATCTATTCATTGTTAAGCTCACCAAACAACCTTTGTTGTAGAAATTAGCTGTCATGCCTGCAGCCACTACACATCCTTCCTGAGCCTGTATTCTTTTCCCAAGATACAAGCCATGGTGAGACTGTACAAATAAACACCTGTCTAGTGGGTACCCAAGGCCATTTTTTCTGTAAGTTTCTAATAAGTCATCCCTACACTGACAAACTGATTTATTTGCCTCTTCTCTTGGTTTCTAGTTCTTCTGCATTTAGGGAGTTGCTTTACATATATGGTCTTTGAAGAAGACCAGGTCCAAGTCCTGCATCCAGAGGGGCCTCCCTATACCCAAAGAAAAGGAGCTGATAGCACAGAGAGGCCTAGAATCTGAACACACAGGCCTTGCTAAGTTCCCATTGATTACCATTTTATTGGGCTTCTTTTGTCCAGTTGTACTTGCACACCTGTCCACCCTATCAAACTTAAGTAAAAACATAGCTTGTTTTGGGGTTTTCATTTGAAGGTTCTCATGATGTAAAACATTTACTAAATAAAATGTGCTATTCTTTGTTTATCTGTCTCTTCACTGTGTCACCTATGGCTTTGTTGACAGGTGAGAAAAATATGTACTTTTTTCTTCTCCTAGACTGGGGACAACTCCCTACTGATGTAAGATTTGAAAGATGCAAATGTTCATCTTGCATCACAATTGTAACAATGTAGTGCAGCCAAAATAACAAAGAGTTTATGAATCAAATTTGCACTGAACATGTATATTAATCCTATTGCTTTAGACTTCTCCTACATCATTACTTTAGGTAAAACATTTAAATGGAGCATGAAAGAAATTACTAACCATAAACAGTTTGAAGTTATAATATTTTAACCAACAACTTTTCATGTTCTTCATCTGTAGCTTCACAGACCTGAATAAGATTTGAGAAAACTTCTCCCAAAAAGCAAAAGGAATTTCAAAAGAGAGGATTAGCAAAAAGAAGAAGCCCTATTCTTTAAAAGTTTGCAAATTAAGCACCTCTGTTGGTTTAGATTAAATAAAATATAATAAAGCAAAAAAGACATTAGAAATGAGAAATGAAGGTTAAAAAGTTGGCACGCCCATAATACTGTGCACTTTGGGAGGCCGGTGGAGATCAGAAGGTCAGGAGATCGAGACCATCCTGGCTAACACGATGAAACCCCGCTCCACTAAAATACAAAAAATCAACTGGTGCAGTGGCGGGCATCTGTAGTCCCAGCTACTGGGGACACTGAGGCAGGAGGATGGCATGAACCCAGGAGGCGGAGCTGCAGTGAGCCGAGATTATGCCACTGTACTCCAGCCTGGGCAACAGAGCAAGACTCTAACTCCAAAAAAAAAAAAAGAAAGGAATGAGAAATTAGATACAACCAAAGCTATGAGAGTGGCAGTAAAAACTAATTACAATATACTTTATAATAATTTATAACAATTAAATTATTTGAAAATGGGTAAGTGTTGTTTTTACCACAAAATACAAAACTACTAACCATCATAGATCAAAGACTTACCACTTTTAATCACCAGACTCAAACAATTGCTTTAGCTCTTTCTAATCAAATTTCAAATAACATATAATTGCTAGGGTAATACAAAAATTTGAAAACCCAGAATTCCTCAGATTTTTCCTGTTGGTTATTGGATTCTTGCTGCAGGTTTCGCAAAAGGCTATTTTACAAACAAGTAACATTTTATAGCAAGATATTAAAGCCACTGCCATTTAAACAAGGCAAAATAGAGGCACAAATTATAGTAATCATTGTCATATTATTGTTTTGAAGATTAAAATGAAGAGAATAAATGTGATTTTAAGTCCAAATTAGGAAAGTATTTAGAAATGTATGACAGTTAAAGAATAATATATCTTATTTTTTTTCCTCACCCAATCCTAATTTCACTAAGGGAACATTATTTTTCAGAAAAATAGAACTATTCATGATTTAACCAAGGCTTTGGTCACTAAACAAAATATTTCAAAGCATTAAGAAAAGAAAGCAGTCTCTAACCTAATGCAACAGACTGAGAAAAAATAATATATGAAGGGTACAACAGATTGCTTTATGAGGTATCTTTAAAACTGTTTCTAAAATGCTGCATGGTCAAACAGCTGCTGGCTCACTAGACAAAGAGGAGTGTAGTTAGCCTTGGACAAAAGGAACTGAAGGAAGACCTGAAAAGATTAAAAGTGACCTTCATTTATATATAGAGAGAAGCTTAACATGGTATCTAAGCTGATTAAAAGAACTAAAAAGAAGCTCTGATTTCGCATCAGAAGGCAAATGAAAAGAGGAAGTTACCTTGTTTCAAGGAAGAAAGGAAAACTGTGGATGCCAATTCTGTTTCTATTTCAGGCCTGGCTAGCCACGTGATTTTAAGACCATTAGTACAACTGATTTGAAAAATCGGCTTCAGTCTATGAGAAATTTCTTCCCAAGACTGAAATCTTGTTTTTAGAGATAATTTTCATTTGAAAAAATCAAATAATAAATTAAAAGGAAATAACCAGGTGAGGTTAGAGAAAAAAAATGGCAGCATTATTTTTAAAGTTGTAAACTATTTTGTTTACTTATAGTTTAATTTATGTGGTAGATATGCATTCGTGAAGTTCTTTGGCTCAGGTAGGATATCCTTCTATTTCACTGCACCCTACTTAATCTCCCTCCTGCAAATAATTAGATTATCCCTGGGAAAAAGATGTCAATAAATTGACTGTTTAAATGCACTGTTCTAGATGATTTATCTAAGTCTTAAAACAGAACGCACCAGTTAAAGTGCATTAATTTCATCTACCAAATCAGAAGACTATTCTAACTCTTTGAGAATTAGATGTTGAAAATATGGCTCATGAATTTAGCATGATTAAAATAAAAACAAGCAAACAAAACAAACCTAACATCTTGAAAGGACATGTGACTCTAAAGTCCCAAAACTAATTAAGTTTAAAAATCTTAAGTTTAACATTATTCTATTACACCTTTTATTTCTGTCATCTCACAAAAGTTTTAAATTTTGCTGTTGTGCATTTGATTTACCTTTATTTTATTGTTTGTGTCTTGGTGACCTGCCAACCATTAGGCATCAAAACAGCAGCCAAGCTGCAGGATAAATGAACACATAATTGACTTAAGAATAGTCAACTATGTCAACATACAATTTGTGGGGGATGGTTTATGATCACATATATTTGTACTTGATGGGAAATGTCTGAGATAAAATGAGAGAAGGAGGAGAATATTCACAACATTTTTGTTGCAGTCATCCCTGAATTTGAAGAAATAATTGACGACATCTGTGAAGAGAAAATGAATTAATAAAAATTTTGCATTTATTCTGTATGCAGTGTTAATCTGTGTTTGCTACACCATAGAAATTAAATTAGGCTACAAAGGGTATTTAATGAGCATAAGATACCTTAATGTACCTCAAACAATTAATTGTATTGACCAATCAAGTTATTATTCTTCAGTTTCTACCTATTTTTATTCTGATGTAAAAATGAACCAGGATCTGTGTGAAATTACTTGAATCTAATGTCTTTGAACATTTTTCTTACCATGCCTTAAGATTAAAAAAAAAAAAACCTTGGTTTGGCAACTTTTGTTTTAGTTGCTTCAGCTTGATTTAATATTGATAGACCTGCTAACTTCCTACCACTTAAGAATAGCCTAGGGCCTGAGGATGTAAAAATATTTAACAACTGTTGAAAATAGTCATCAATGAATCTTAAAGGTCACACTCATATAAAACATATATAGCACTTTTAACTTTTATTTACTGAATTTGGGAGAAGGGAATAGGTTCCAGAAACTGGGATCACTCAGGTGCTTGAAGCTACATGATTAGCCGCTGATATAAAGGCCCAATATTGGAAGAACTGTTAATGCAGTCCAGAGAGACAGTGAGTGAATTATTAGCCTGATTGAGAGATTAAATGTTGATATTATATTATACATGTAAATTAAATGCTCTCAACTCTGTGCACCGTTATTTTTGCATGGAAGGATTGTTACTCACAGGAGAAACCAATGCTTTTCCATTTATTTTTTTAAGTGATTGAGTTTCTTTCTGAACCCTGAGATATTTTTTACATTTCATTAATTAAAGTACCAGAGACGATATTGAGAACCTACTACATGTCACACACTATCCTAGACAGAAAAATAATAGTTTGTGTCTTTATTTAAATTTAGTTGACTGCCCCCACCTAGTGAGTCTC
>DAKLCV010002493.1:0-24931 GCA_030247045.1 Colobus guereza | reverse complement strand
GTTGGAGGGGAAAAGTTGGGGTGAAGAACCCGAAGTGCACCATCTGCCTCCGTCATCCAAACAGTGTTAATCTCCTGACCTCATGATCTGCCCACCTCGCCTGCAAAGTGCTGGGATTACAGGTGTGAGCCACTGCGCCAGCTGCCACTCTGCATCTTTTTATAGGAGAATTCAATTAAGTGAACTTCAAGGTTTGTATTATTATTATTATTCATTACTGTTTTGGAGATGGAGTCCTGCTCTGTCAATCAAGGACCTTCAAGGTTTGTATTATTATTATTATTATTAATTACTGCTTTGAGATGGAGTCCTACCTGTCATCCAGGCTGCAGTGCAGTTGTGCCATCTCGGTAAAACAGTGAAAGTGGAGGTTCACCAGTCTGGTTGTCTAGTGTTATCAAAGCTCTCGTCATCTCAGGACCAAGAAAATTAAGGAGTAATACAAAGGATGAGGCTGCAGCATAAGTTTAATACGTGAAAAAGAAAACTCTCTGCAGCCAAGAGCTGTCCTTTTGGTTGCCAGGTTATAGTTGAATGCAAAGCTTTTATAAGAATCCATTTTGTAGCTGTTTACAGCTTTATCTATAAAACTGTCTGCAACTTTCACAATTGCTCTGTGTCTGTCCAGCTGCAAGATGTCTCTGGTAAGAACAAAGTTTGGCTTTTGTTTCTGTAACTGTGGGCTTGTTTTAAGCAGTCTGCTCTCTCCTTTCCCTGTGTAAGCTCACGAAGTCCACTGTCTAAGTGTCTGAAGAGAAGGACATTTTTTCCTGAGCCCTAATCATACAAAGAACAAAGAGCTTCTATGCTGTATGTTGAGCTTTCCAGTCTGACTTTATCTACAATTGCAGATGTTACCTGAGTTTCTCAAACTGCTCTGTTTTTGCTTGTAACTGTGATTTCAGGCAGGTAGCTTCTGCAGTCCAAGTTTTTTTCCAGATTGCTTTTTGTTAGAAGAAAATAATTTTTTTTTTTTTTGAGACAAAATTCCATCTTGTTACCAGGCTGGTGTATGGCACAATCTCGGCTCACCACAACCTCCACCTCCTGAGTTCAAGCAGTTTTCTGCCTCAGCCTCCCAAGTAACTGGAATTATAGGTGCCTGACACACCTGGCTGATTTTTGTACTTTTTAGTAGAGACGGGTTTCACAATATTGACCAGTCTGGTCTCAAATTCTGACTTCAGGATCTGTCACCGGCCTCCCAAAGCGCTGGGATTACAGGCGTGAGCCACTATGCCCGGTAGAGAAATAATTTATTGAGCTACCTTTATTAGAAAAGTCTTCCAAGACTCTCTGCCCTAGTCCTCTGCCTAGGTGCCTCTTTTACCTCATCTCTCATCGGCTTACTTCTTCCTCCGCCTCCTGGCTTCAAGCGATTCTCCCGCCTCAGCCTTCCAATAGTTGATTCAGGTACGTACCACCATGCCTGGCTATTTACTTATTTAATTTTTAGGTGCAGTCTCACCTGTCACCCAGCCTGTAGTGCCCTGCAAGATCTCAGCTCACTGCAACCTCCGCCTCCCAGGTTCAAGTGATTCTCCTGTCTCAGCCCAGAGTAACTGGGACTAGAGGCATGCTCCACCATATCTGGCTAATTTTTTTTTTTTTTAGTAGAGATGGAGTTTTACCATATTGGCTAGGCTGATCTTAAACTCTGACCTCAAGTATCCGCCAGCCTGGGGTCCCAAAGTGCTGAATTACAGGCATGAGCCACCACACCTGGCTTTCTTTTTTTTTTTTTTTTTGTATTTTTAGAAGAGAGGATTTTACCATGTTAGCCAGACTGGTCTTTAACTCCTGACCTCAGGTGATTTTGCTTGCCCCACCTTCCAAAATGCTGGATTATAGGTGCTCCACTACATCTGGGTTCAACGTAATTATTGAGAGTTAAGAACTTTACTATTTTGTTAATTGTTTTTGTTGTTTTGTAGGTTCTTTTTCTTCTTCTTCTTACTATCCTCCTTTGTGATTAAGTAATGTTCATAGTATTATTATTTAATTTCTTCATAGTTATTTTAGTGTATCTATTATAGATTTTGGCTTTGAGGTTACCATGAGGCTTTAGAAAATAATCCGATGTTGTTGGAAAATGTTTTTTTTTTTTTTTTGAGACGGAGCCTCGGCTCTGTCGCCAGCAGAGTGCGGCTGATCTCCACCACTGCAAGCTCAGCCTCCCGTTCATGCCATTCTCCTGCCTCAGCCTCCCAAGTAGCTGGGACTACAGGTGCCCGCCACCTCACCTGCTAAGGTTTTTTTGTATTTTTTTTTTTTTTTTTGAGATGGAGTCGGCTGTGTCCCAGGCTGGAGTGCGTGGCCGGATCTCAGCTCACTGCAAGCTCTGCCTCCCAGGTTTACACCATTCTCCTGCCTCCGCCTCCCAAGTAGCTGGGACTACAGGCACCCGCCTCGTCGCTTGGCTAGTTTTTGTATTTTAGTAGAGACGGGTTTCACCAGACAGCTAGGGTGGTCTCGATCCCCTGACCTTGTGATCCACCCTGCCTCGGCCTCCCAAAGTGCTAGGATTACAGGCTTGAGCCACCGCTACCGGCAGTTTTTTGTATTTTTAGTAGAGACGGGTTTCCCACCGGGTTAGCCAGGGTGGTCTCGATCTCCTGACCTTGTGATCTGCTTACCTTGGCCTCCCCAGTGCTGGGATTACAGGCGTGTGACTGCAACCAGCCTGTAAAAGATTTTAAACTAGTAATGTGGCAGGGTGCAGTGCTCGCGCTGTGATCTCAACAGTTTTAAGATTGAGATGGCAGATCAACTGAGGTCAGGAGTTCCAGACCATCCTGACTAACATGGACAAACCCTGTCTCTACTAAAAGTACAAAATTATCCAGGTGTGGTGGCACATGGCTGTAATCCTAGTTACTCAAGATGCTGAGGCAAGAGAATCACTTGAATTCAGGAGGTGGAGGTTGCTGTGAGCGGAGATCGCACTCATTGCATTCCAGCCTGGGCAACAAGAGCTAAACTCCATCTTAAATAAATAAATAAATAAATAAAACTAGTAACAACCTAACTTTGATTACAAAAACAATTCTACACTTTACACCCATATTTGGAATTTATGATGCAAAATTTATTTTATTTTATTTTATTTTATTGTCAAGACAATGTCTCAGACCTGTCACCTGTACAGCTGTGTGATCATGGCTCACTGCAGCCTTCAACTTCCTGGCTCTGTGATTCTCCCATCTCAGCCGCCCAAATTAACCATGATGTCTGGCTAAATTTTTTAGATTTTTAGTAAACACAGGTTTTTACCATGTGGCTCAGGCTGGTCTTGAATCCTTGTAGTCAGGAATCTGCCCATGTTGGCCTCCCAAAATGTTGTGATTACAAGCACCAGCCACCATGCCCAGCCTACATCTGTTTATATTGTGTGTCACTTATGAAATTATTATATTATTTTTAATAGTTTTATTGTTTAATCTTCATAATAAAACACTATTATGTGATTAGAATATTATGCACAAGACCATTAGGTGATTAGAATATTGTGAGTTTTATTACATTTATTTTAAACAGAGTTTTACATCTTTAGATGTTTTTGTGTTTCTTATTTGTACTCTTCCTTCAGATTAAAGAACCCATTAGCATATCTTGTATAGCAGGTCTAATGATGATAAACTCTCTAAACTTTCATTTTTCTGGGAAAATATGTATCTCTTCATTTCTGAAAGAAAGTTTTTTTTGGTTGGCAGTTGTTTTCTTCAGCCTTTAAATACATTAATTATCTCACCTGTGGGCCCATGATATTTCTAGATGTATTAGAAGTTCCTATGCTTTTCCTTGCTGCTTTAGGATCCTTTCTTTTGTTGACCTTGGCAGTTTGATTGTAACATGTTTTATACTAACTTTGTTTTGATTGAATCTGATTGATGATGTTAGCCTCCTGCACCTAAATATTTTTATTATTCTTCAGGTTTGACAAGTATTCTTCTATTGTATTTTAAAATAAGCCATCTACCCATTTGTCTTCATATATCTCTTGAAATCCAGTGACTGGAAACATTTGCTCTTTGATGTTTACTGTACTTTCCATAACCTAGATTTTTGCTTGTATTAAATTAATAATAAAAATTTGACTGAATATTTATATACATTTATATATAATATTTACATACATATGTATGTAATATATATATTATATATATATAAAGCAGGGGAATCACTTTTCACCTATTTTCTAATAGCCTGTCTTTGAACTCACTGATTATTTCTTCTGCTAGATCAATTCTTCTGCTGATGCTCTCTGTTGTAATTTTTATTTTATTTGACATATTTTCTAGTTTCAGGATTTTCATTTTATTTATTAGTTTATAAACTTAATTTCTCTGGTAAGTTTCAAAATTATTTATGTTTTATTGAAGTTCACTGTTCTGCCTTAAAACATGGGTCTTGCTGAGATTGCGCCACTGCACTCCAGGCTGGGTGACAGAGTGAGACTTGTCTCAAAAACAAACAAACAGAAAATAACAACACAGTTCTTCCTGGTCTGAATTTTGTTAGGCTAATCATATATATTTAGCAACTGCATTTATTTTGTCCATTTGGTGAGTGTCATGTCCCTGTTGTTTTTGTTTTTAGACAGAGTCTCACTATGGCCCAGGCTGGAGAGTAGTGGCATCATAGCTCACTGAAACTTCCGCTCCCTGTTCAAGTGATTCTGTCTCAGCCTCCCAAGCAGCTGGGACTACAGACATGCACCACCACACCTGGCTAATTTTTGTGTGTTTTAGTAGAGACAGCATTTCACCATGTTGGTCAGGCTGGTCTCAAACTCCTGACTCAAATGATCTGTCCACCCTCAGCCTTCCAAAGTGCTTGGATTACAGGCATGAGCCACCACACCCCGCCTCTCTGATTATTTTTTATTCATGTGATTGTGCATCAATGTCTGTTTGTTGAAGAAGTGGGTATTTATTCCAGTCTTAAACTATAGTTTTGTTCAGATCATCTTTTACTAGTAGGCCTGTCTCTGCACTCTGAACACATTGGCTGTTGTGTCCTTAAGTTCTTGACTGTAGGGGTTCAATCAGGTTGGTGAGAAAATATTAGGATAGTTATAGTAATAGTCCCAAACCTTCTTGGAAGGCTGAGAGGTTTTGCATAGCTTTAGTAACTGTTATGGCTGAAGTGAATTTGATCTTTACCTAAGTAAATAGCCTAAAGTGAGTACAAAGCAATTTGGGGAGTTTACCTAACTAGCTTGTTTACTCATGTGGCCTTAAGACCAACTTTTAATCATTCATGGGTGCATGATTGCTCTCCCGGGTTGGGGTGGCCAGGCCAATTATCCCAGTGGTGTTTACTCATGAACTTTATCAATTAATCTTACTGAATAAATGCAACTCTCACTGACTGATTGAGGTCATGCTGCAACTATGGTCCAGATGCTCAGTCCAACTGGCAAAGCAAGCTGACTTTACCCTCCCCAAAGAAAACCAAGAACAAGTATACAAATGTTTATCTAACTACCAGACCAACAAAGCCAAGCACGACGAGCTGAGCTATTTCTGATCCTGACTTTGACAGGACCCTTCAGTCAGAAGACTGAGAATTAAAGTGATCCTCCATGGACCAGAGCACGCACTTGTGATCCTAAAATAAGCTTCTGCCTCCAGGCTGTGCCCTGGGGTGAAGGGCGGATTCAGCAGCTGCCCTTGCATTTCTCTTCCCAATTTCATTGTGTTGATTTCTTTCCTTCCCAATCAGTGATCTTAATTACTTTCAAAATATTTTCAAATAAATATATTTTTAAAACTTAAAAAAAAAAAAGAAAATTTCTCATGACTCATGTCTCTACTGGAAAACTGAGATTGAAGTTGGTAACCATTAACCACACCATCTTGGGTTCTTTGACAGGAGACCCATTCCCATCTCAACTCACAGAAAGCATTAAAAGTGTATGAAGGGAGACATTCCTGGGGAAAGCCAGAGAAAAGGGAAAAGATGGGACTACCATCCACAACCCCTGTTGTAACTCTGCTGTCAGTAGTATCATGCTATAAGATATTTGTTGCCCAGGTATCCTATGCACAAACACTAAGCCAGCCTTCTGACACTACTGAAATATCCTTTAGGGTCTCCTCATTTGTTATGGGTGACAGTCTGATTGCTTACTAGAAACATGGTATGATTGGACTTAATGTGCCATCTGGCCAAAAATGAATCAGTACATTGAGGGAGAAAAGAAAATGACTAACAGGTAAATTACAAATAATCTAACAAACATATTCAAGACTGGATTAAATAACTACTCCTTCTAGGCATAACATAGAGGCATATCAATAAGAAATGACAGTAAAAAGGAACTATGACCTTCCCATACAAAGCAAGAACCAAAGCAAAGACTGCAACTAGTGGGCAGGTTTTGTAAACTCTTTGACCAATAACTCAAAATATTATCTTTTATGACTACAAAGTTGATGGAAGAAAGAAAGAGAGAAAAATTTTAATTCAAATAACAGTTTTAAGGAATGCAGTTTAAGATAACACAGAAAAGAAATTGAACAACAATTAGAGAAAGTTAAAAAAAGATGGAAATAATTTAAAATCAAACAGAAATCTTGAAACTAAGAAATACCTTTGTTGCGTGCTAAAGCCTATAATCCCAGCACTTTGGGAGGCCGAGACGGGCGGATCATGAGGTCAGGAGATCAAGACCATCCTGGCTAACACGGTGAAACCCTGTCTCCACTAAAAATACAAAAACTAGCGGAGGACGAGGCGGATGCCTGTAGTCCCAGCTACTCGGGAGGCTGAGGCAGGAGAATGGTTTAAACCTGGAGGCGGAGCCAGTGAGCTGAGATCTGGCCACAGCACTCCAGCCTAGGCGCGGCAGAGCAAGACCCGCCTCAAAAAAAAAAAAAAAAAAAAAAAAGAAATACTTTGTTGTACTGAAAACTTATCAGAGGATATTAATAGCATGAAGCAAGCTCAGCAAAAATCAGTGCGCTAAAAACAGGCTATCTGAAAAATACAGGGAAGAAAAAATGAAAAGAAATGAAGATCCCTTAATAGACTAGAAAATTAGCTAAAACAAATTCTATGAATTATTAGTGTCTGAAGAGGGAATTGAGAAGAGGCAGAGGTAGAAAACTTACCAAATAATAAAAGTTTTCAAATGTAAGAAAGATAAATATCCAGGTACAGGAAGGTCAGGATCATCAAACCAATTCAATCAAAATAAGACTATCCCAATGCAAATAATAAAATTCTCAAAGGTCAAGGATAGAGAATCTCAGGAAGTAAGACAATGGAAGCAAAGAACATAAAAAGGAATTTGAATGGGCACAGTGGCTCATGCATTTAATCCCAGCACTCGGGAGGCTAAGGCAGGATGGCTCACTAGAGGCCAGGAGTTCAAGACCAGCCTGGTCAACATAGTGAAACCCCATTTCTACTAAAAATACAAAAGTTAGCTAAGTGCGTTGACATATGCCTGTAATCTTAGCTACTCAGGAGGCTGAGGCATAAGTATCATATCAGGCTGGGAGGTGGAGATTTCAGTGAACTGAGATTGTGCCACTGTACTCCAGCCTGGGTAACAGAGTGAGACTTTGTCCCAGAAAAGAAAAGGAATTTCAATTCATCTGGAGACAGATTTCAGTGGAAACCATGGACCAGGAAGGAATGCTTAAAGTAGTGAAATTAAAAATGCAATTAAAGAATACTGTATTCAGCAACACTGTAATTTTCATTTGAAAGACAAAAGTCTTCCCTAGATCAAGAAGAAAAAACAGAGAATTTAGCACCATCAGAATGATAATTCACCCACGCCAGGCTCATCTTACAAGAAATACTAAAGGAGTGCTTCATCTGAAAGAAAAACGCTAACATGCAACAAGAAAATATTTGCAGATATAAAACCCACTGTTAAAATTATTATACAACAAACAAACACCGAATACTCTAAATAATATTATCATTCCAGTGGACAATCCACTCACAACTCTATAAAGACCTGAAGACAATTTTATCAAGATCCACCATAACTATAAAGGCTATAAGACAAATATATCAAAATCAAATAATAGCTAGCTAGAGGAAACTGTTAGGATACAGGCAATATAAAAATATGAGAAAACACTTTTAAGTTAGGAGAAATGCAGTTAAATTAAAAAGGCTGTTTTTTCATCTTTAGGGTATTTTTAATGTTTTCCTTGTTATCCAAGATAAGTTGTCTTAAGCCTCATTGTAAATACTGCATAAACCTAGAAGGATTTACCAAAAGTAAAAGCAATGAATTAAGACATAGTATCAGAGCAATTTATTCAACCACAAAAAAAAAAAGGGAAGAGAGGAGCTAAACAAGAAAATACTTGACAAAAGGTCAGTAGTGAAGTTTTACTTATCCATTATACTATTTAAAGCAACGGACTCAATTGTTTAATTGTAATGCCTAGAGGGCTGGGTACAGACTCACACCTGTAATGTCAACATTTTGGGAAGCTAAGGAAGGCAGATTACTTGAGTCCAGGTGTTAGAGACTAGGGGTGCAAATGATGTAATGCTGTCACTACAAAAATACAAAATTAGCCAGGTGGAAGTTGTGCCTGTCGCTCCAGGTACTCAGTATGCTAAGGAGGGAAGACTGCTTGAGCCCAGGAGATTGAGGCTGCAGTATGTGGACATTATGCCACTGCACTTCTGCATGGGTGACAGAGCAAGACCCTGTCTCAAAAAATAAAAAATAAATTAGATAAAATAAAAGCATAGATTGGCTGAATAGATAAATATATAGGGCCCACTGATATGCTGCTACAATAAACCTACATCACCTGCAAAGACACATGCAGACTGAATGTGATAGACTGGAAAATTATATTCCATGGAACTGAAACTGAAAAGGAGGGGAATGCCTATGGTTACATAAATAAAATAGACCACAAATCAGCACAGTAAAGAGACAAAGAATGTGACTATATAATAATTAAAGGGCCAGTTCAGAAGAGACTATAACAATTTTAAATATCTTTGCACCCAACGCTGAACTCCCGAGGGTATAAAGCAAACAGTAATAAATTTAAAGGGAGAGGTAGATTCCAATACAACAATATTAGAGGACTATAATGTCCCCACTCTCAGTAAAGAGCAAATGATCCTGACAGGAAATCAAAAATTACATATTGGAGTAAAACTACACATTCGACCAAATAGCATAACTGGCATTTACAGTTCACCCAACAGTAGCTAAATGTATGTTCTTTCCATTAGGAAACAAAAGCATTCTCCAGAATAGACCATATCTTAGGCTGCAAAACAAGTCGCAACAAATTCATAGAAGTAGGACTCATAGTATTTTTGCTGACAACAGTGAAATAAAACTAGAAACAATTCAAAAGTAACAATCAAGCCGAGCCCCAAATCAATGTCAGTCCCATTTACAATAGCTATAACAATAACAACAAACATGCCTGTAAGTACATTATTCAAGGAGTGAAAGGTCTCTGCAAGGAGAACTACAAAACCTAGAGGGAAGGAATTTATAGTTGACACAAACAAACGGAAAAGCATTTCATGTTAACTGATTTAAAGAGTCAACATTGATAAAATGACCATATTGCCAAAACAATCAATAGATTAAATGAAATTCCCACCAAAATACCAAGGTCATCTTTCACAGGTACAGAGAAAACAATTCTAAAGTTCACATGCACCAAACAATAAAACAAAACAAAACAAATGACAGTCAAATAGCTACTACAGTTCTAAGCAAAAGAACAAAACTGAGGCAGTACATTACCAGATGTCAAATTATGCTACAAGGTTTCTGGATGCAATGGATCATACCTGTAATTCCAGTGCTTTTGGAAGGCTGAGATGGGCAGATCACTTGAGCTCAGCAGTTCAAGACCAACCTGGGCAAAATGTCAGACCCCATCTCTAGAAAAAAATACAAAATGAGCTGGGCATGGTTTGTATGTCTGTGGTCCCAGCCACTTGGGAGGTGAGGTGGGAGGATGGCTGAGCCAGGGGCAAAGTTTGCAGTGAGCTTGAATGCACCAGTGCACTGTAACCTGGGTAACAGAGCTAGACCTTATCTCAAAATATATACATATATATAATATATATTTATATATACAATATAAAATCTATATATAATATAGATTTATATACACAATATTTATATACATATTTATATACACAATATTTATATACAATATAGCACTGTAACCTGGGTAACAGAGCTAGACCCTATCTCAAAAATACATACATATATATAATATATATTATATATACATATAAAATCTATATATAATATAGATTTATATACATAATATTTATATACACATATATGTGTAGAGATGTGTATGTGTACACACACACACATACTACAAGGTTATAGCAATGGAAATAGCAAGACACTGTTATAAAAAATAGACATATGGATCAATGGCAAAGAATTGCGGATCCAGAAATAGAACCACATATATACAGCTACTAATATTCAAGTTGACAACATACTAATTGAGAAAGAACACCTATTCCATAATGGTGCTAAGAAAACAGAATAGCTAAGTGCAGAAGAATGAACCTAGAACCATATCTCTCACTACATACAAACGCTAATTCACAATGGATTAAAACTTAAATATATCAGTTTTGTATATGGCTAGCCAGTTCTCCCAGCACCATTTAGTAACAGAGAACCTTTTCCCATTGCTTATTTTGTCAGGTTTACAAATACTAGATGGTTGTAGATGTGCAGTCTTATTTCTGAATTCTATTCTGTTCCATTGAGTATGTATCTGTTTTTGTACCAGTACCATGCTGTTTTGTTACTGTATCCTTGTAATGTAAAGTTGAGCTTGCAGTATGATATCTCCAGCTTTTTTATTTCTGCTAAGGATTGTCTTAACTATACAGGCTCTTTTGGCTCCATATGCATTTTAAAAGATTTTTTCTAATTTCTGAAGAATGTCAATGGTAGTTTAATGGAATAGCACTGAATCTATACATTACTTTGAGAAGTATGGCCATTTTACAATATTGGTTCTTCTTATCCTCAAGCATGCAATGTTTCTCCATTGTTTCTATCCTCTGTGATTTCCTTGAAGAGTGGTTTCTAGTTCTCCTTGAAGAGGACCTTCAATTTCTAGTTAGATACATTCCTTGGTATTTTATTCTTTGTAGCAATTGTGAATGGAGCTCATTCATTATTTGCCTCTGCTTCCCTGCTGCTGGTATAAAGGAATGCTTAGATTTTTTTGCACATTGATTTTGTATCCTGAGATGTTGCTGAAGTTGCTTATCAGCTTCAAAAGATTTTGGGCTGAGATGATGGGATTTTCTAGATACAGGATCCTGTCATCTCCAGGAAACTATAGATGCTGGCAAATCTGCAGAGAAATAGGAATACTTTTACACTGTTGGTAGGAATGTAAATTAGTTCAACCATTGTGTAAGACAGTGCGGCAATTCTGCAGAGACCTAGAAGCAGAAGTACCTTTTGACACAGCAGTCCCATTACTAGATATATACCCAAAGAAATATAAATCATTCTATTATTAAGACACATGCATTTGTATGTCCATTGCAGCACTATTCACAATAGCAAAAGATGGAATCAATAGAAATGCCCATCAATAATAGATTGAAGAAAATGTAGTATATATATACCATAGAATACAATGCAGCCATAAACAGGAATTAGGTCATGTCCTTTGCAGGACGTGGATGGAGCTTGACACCATTATACTCAGCAACCAACAAAGGAACAGAAAGCCAAACACTGCAAGTTCTCACTTATAAGTGGGAGTTGAACAATGTGAACATACAGACAAAGTGAGGGAACACACTGGGGTCTGTTGGTGGGGGTGTGAGGGAAGGAGAGCATCAGGAAAAATACAATGCATGCTAGGCTAAATACCTAGGTGATGGGTTGATAGGTGCAGCAATCACTATGGCACATGATTACACATGTAATAAACCTGCACATCATGCACATGAATCCAGAATTTAAATGTAAAGCCAAAATTATTTTAAAAGTGTATTTTTTTTGGTCTCTCTGTCACCAGGCTGGAGTACAGTGGTGCAATCTGGCTCACCCAAACCCCACCTCCTGGGTTCAAACACTTTTGTGCCTCAGCTCACAGAGTAGCTGGATTACTGGCATGCACCACCATGCCCAGTTAATTTTTGTATTTTAGTAGAGATGGATCTCACCATGCTGGCCAGGCTGCTCTCAAACTCCTGACTTCAGCTGATCCACCTACCCAGCCTCCCAAAGAGCCGGGATTACAGGCTTGAGCCGCTGCAACTGGCCTATTAACATCTTGAAGACAACCCAGAAGCTTGACCCAGCAAACAATTTATGACTAAGAACTCAAAAGCAAGGTCAACAAAACAAAATAAACGAGAATTAAACTAAAATTTCTGGAAAGTAAAGGCTAATGGAGAATAGTTTACACCATGGTAGAAAACATTTGAAGACAATGGCCTAATATCTGTAATCCACAGGAACTTAAACTATTCAACAAGAAAAAATGTAACCCCACTAAAAATTTGGAAAAGAAGATGAACAGCTAGTGTTTAAAAGAAAACATACAAATGGCCAGGAAGAATGTGAAATGTTGCACTCATGAAGCATCAGGGAAATACAAATTAAAATCACAACAAGATACTATTGAGAGGTGACAATGTGCCAGCAGCCTCACTCTGGGCACCTCCAGCCTCAGCATCCACTCTTGCAGCACTTGAGGAGCCCTTCAGCCTGCCACTGCACTGTGGGCCTCTCTGGCTGGCCCAGGCCAGAGCAGGTTCCCTGCTTGCTGGGAGGTGTGGAAGAGGTAAGGCGGTGGGAACTGGCTACCCAGGGCACTTACAGGCTGGCCCTGAGCTCCCGCGGTGGTGGGTATGAGCTTCAGAGGCCTAGCACTCTGAGTGGCTGGCATTGCTGGGCCCAGGGTAGTGAGGTTGTGCAGGGTACCCGCACTGCCAGTCTGCATGCACTGTGGTCACCCTTCCAGGCCTCAACCGCCTCCCCAAGCGGCAGGGCTAGGTACCTGCAGCCCACAAGGTCTGAACCCACCCTGCCCTGCCCCTGCCCCTGCCGCCCGCCCACCGCCCTCCCTCCCCAAAGTAGGCTGCTGTGTAGCCCAAGCCACCCCAGGAACCGCCCTGCTCGCTGGCATCGGGTCCCATCCACCACACCCAAGGGCTGAGGAATGGAGGCCCCGCATCAGTACTCAGCCCACAGCTTGGCCTGCAGCCTGCTGCGGATCCACTAGGTGAAGCCAAAGGCTCCTGAGTCTAGTGGGACTTGGAGAACTTTTATGCCTAGTTAAGGGATCTTAAATGCACCAATCAGCACTGTGTCAGCTCAGGGTTTGTAATACACAAATCAATACTCTGTATCTAGGTAACCTAGTGGGGACTTGGAAAACTTTTCTGTTCAGCCCTGGGTCTAGCTCAGGGATTGTAAACCTGCAATCAGCACTCTGTCAAACGGACCAATCAGTTCTCTGTAAAACAGACCAATCGGCTCTGTAAAATGGACCAATCAGCAGGATGGATGGGCCAGATAAGGGAATAAAAGAAGATGTCAGAGCCGCCCAGTGGCAACCAGTTTGTGTCCCTCCGGTTATCTATTGTGAGACGTTGTTATTTCACTCTTGCTATAAATCCTGCTGCTCTTTTTCTTGGGTCCATACTACCTTTAAGAGCTGTAACATCACAGAGAAGGTCTGCAGCTCACCCTGAAGCCAGCAAGACCACGAACTCACCAGGAAGAATGAATAACCCAGAGGCGCTGTTTTAAGAGCTGTAACACTCACAGCGTAAGGTGTGCAGATTCACCCTGGCTCCAGACACATCTGAACATCTGAAGGAAAGCTCTAGACACGCCATCTTAAAGAACTGTAACACTCACCATGAGGGTCCGCAGCTCTTTCTTGAAGTCAGTGAGACCAATAACCCACCACGCCCAGACACACTGTCTTCCACCAGTCCGAATGGATATTATTAAAAGTCAAAGAATAACAAATGTTGGTGAGAATTTGAAGAAAAGAGAATGCTCATATACTCTTAGTGGGAGTGTACATTTACAACCTCTATAGAAACCATATGGCAATATCTCAGACAGCTAAAAATAAAACTAAAATTTGATCCAGCCATTCTATTACTGCATATCCACCCAAAGGAATATAAATAAGTATATCAAAAGATACTGCACTTGTATGCTTATCACAGCACCATTCACAATAGCAAAGATGTGAAGCCCAACTAAGTGTTCATCAGTGGATGACTGAATTAAAAATGTACAAACAGACTGGGTGCGGTGGCTCTCGCCTGTAATCCCAGCACTTTGGGAGGCTCGAAGGGCAGATCACGAGGTCAGGAGATCGAGACCTCCTAGTTAGCACGGTTTAGTTTAGCATCTCTACTAAAACTACAAAAATAGCTGGGTGTAGGGCGGTGGCCCGTAGTCCCAACTACTCAGGAGGCTGAGGAAGGAGAATGGTGAACCTGGGAGGTTGAGGTTGCAGTGAGAGGAGATTGTGCCACTGCACCCAGCTGGGAGATAGAGTGAGACTCTGTCTCAAAAAAAAAAAAAATAAATAAAAAGGAAGTACTAATATACTATGGAAAATGCTGACCTGGAACTGAAGGCTGTTAAGAAATACTGAGAAACACAAAGTCAAATACATTTTTACTTATATGGAAGCTAAATAATGTATGGACTTGACATAGAATGTGCAATGATTGGCATAGAGAATCAGACAGAAAGTGGAGGGAAGTAAGGGATGCGGTTATTGTATACAATGTGCACTATTTAGTGATGGGTACACTAAAAGCCCAAACGTTATTATATCTAATATATTTATGTAACAAAACTGTACTTGTATGCCCTAAACCATAAAAATTTTAAAATAAGATCATGAGGTCAGGAGTTCAAGACCAGCTGGCCAAGATGGTGAAACCCTGTCTGTATTAAAATACAAAATTAGCTAGGTGTGGTGGCAGATGGCTGTAATCCCACTACTCAGGAGGCTGAGGCAAAAAATTCTTGAACCCAGGAAGTGGAGGTTGTGAGCTGAGATCATGCCATTGCACTCCAGCCTGGGTGACAGAGCAAGACTCCATCTCAAAAAAAAAATTCAAAAAACATGATTTATAGAATGAATTAGAACCAGGTGTAGGTGGCTCACACCTGTAACACCAGCACTTTGGGAGGAGGTGGAGGGAGAATTGCTTGTGACCAGGAGTTTGAGACTAGCCTGTGCAATGTTGTAAGACCCTATCTCTACAAAAAAATTTAAAACCAACCAGCATAGCACATGTCTTTAGTTGAAGCCCTCTGAGGTTGAGGCAGGAGGATGGTTTGAGTTCAGGAGTTTGAGCTTACAGTGAGTTATTATGGTGCCACAGCACTCGATCATGAGTGACAGAATGTGGACTGTGTCTCTGTAAACATTTTAAATATAAAAAATGACATACAAATTAAACAGATTTTAACTACTGGACTTACAAAATTAAAATATATAGAAGCATAGTTCTGGTAAGGCTGTTAGCAAACAGAAACTTTCCTATGTTGATAGTGAAAATAGAAATGCACATTGGTAAAACAGTGCTGGATAAAAAACTGACTAAAACTACATTGGCATTTGTCCTCTGATCCAATAATTGTGCTGGTAAAAGTTTATGGTAAACTTATATCTCAATGATAAGGAAATACATGATGACAAAGATACACAGTACAGCAGTATTTGTATGACTGTATATTAAAACCACTCAAACATTCATTTACAAGAGAGTAGTTGGATGAATTATAATACTCCACACCATGGAGTACTTTATATAAATAAACAATGAGAAAGATCTCTAATAACCAATTTGAAGTAATTTGAAGAATATACTGTTAAATGAACAGATGTAGTATGCTACCTTTCATGTAAGGAGGAAGTGGATGAAAAATGTACACGTATCTGTCATATATGCAGAAGAAATACAGAAAGTATAAACCAGAAACTAAGGGATAAGTTACTTCAGTGGAGCAAGGAGAAAGGAAGAGAAAGAAATAAGGAATAGTCATTGGGTAGTAGATATGAGTAGGAGTGACACTTTCTGTCATCCTTCATTGTTATATAATGCCTTGTTTGTGTTTGTTGCTTTACTGTTGTTGGTTGAACAAATCTGTTTTATCTGATACCCTTTCTGCTTTTGCTTTCCATTTGAGGGATTTATACTTTCCCATTTTTTTTCATTTTTTTTGAGTCGGAGTCTCACTCATCGCCCAGGTTGGAGTGCAGTGGCGGATCTCAGCTCACTGCAAGCTCCGCCTGCCAGGTTCATGCCATTCTCCTGCCTCAGCCTCCCGAGTAGCTGGGACTACAGGCACCCGCCACCGCCCGCCAGTTTTTTTTGTATTTTTAGTAGAGACGGGTTTCACCCTGTTAGCCAGGATGGTCTCAATCTTCTGACCTTGTGATCCACCCCCGCCTCCCAAAGTGCTGGGATTACAGGCTTGAGCCACCGCGTCCGCCTATATTTTCCCATGTCTTTACTATGAGTCTGTAGCTGTCTTTAGGTCTCAATGTAGGTCTTTGTAGGCAGAAAATGGGGTCTTGGTTTCTCAGTCCAACTTGACACTTTATCTTTAAGTGGAGCACTTAGGCTATTTACATTCAAGGTTAATACAGATACATGAGGTTTTATTCCTGTCATAGTGTTAGCTAGTTGTTTTGATATGTCAATGGATCTGTTTTGGAGTGTTTAAAGGATCTGTGAGCTTTGTACTTATGTATGTTTTTATGGTGGTGAGTATCATTGTTTTGTTTCCATGTTTAGAACTTCTTTGATAATTCCTTGTAGGCCTTTTTCTATTGGTGATGAACTCCTAAGTATTTGTTTGTCTGGGAAAGACTTTATTTTCATTTATGAAGGTTACTTTCACAGAATATAAAATCTTGATCGGTATTATATATTTTATTAAGGAACATAAAATAGCCCTTTTCTTTCTGGCTTGTAGGTTTCTGCTCAGTAGCCTGCTGTTAATCTAATGATTTCTTTATAAAAGATTGAAGTTTCTCTCACCACCCTTAGGATTTTTTCCTTTACATTTATGTTGAATAGTCTCATGACTAAATGACTTGGTGAGGTTCTTTTGAATTTATCTTCCAGGAATTCTCTCGCCTTGTAGTCATATGTCAAATCTGTCCCAAAGCCTGAGTTTTTGTGAATTATTTTTTAATTAGGTTTTCATACTTTTTACCTTTCTTCCTTCTATAATATCTAAACTAGGATTCAATACTTCACATAATCTTATTTTCTGAGGCTTGTTCATTGTTAAAAATTCTTTTTCTTAACTTTTGTTTGACTAGGTTAATTTGAAAGACCTGTCTTCCAGCTCTGAAATTTGTAATTCCACTTGGTCTAGCCTATTGGTAAATATTTCAGCTGTATTTAGTAATTCCTTTAATGAACACACCCTAAGTTGTTTTCATGATTTTTTTGTGTCAGCTTTAGCTTTCTTGGATCTCATTGAGCTTATTTATTTATGCATTTATTTATTGAGACAGGCTCATTCTGTCACCCAGGCTGGAGTGCAGTGGCACAATCTTGGCTCACTGCAACCTCCACCTTCTGGTTTAAGCACCTCCTCCTCAGCCTCCTGAGTACCTGAGATTACAGGTGTGCACCATCACACCTGGCCTCTCATTGAGCTTAAAATCAATATTTTGAATTATCTGGTATTTCAAATACTCATTTTGGTTAAAATTCACTGAGAGTTATCAGGATTCTTTGGGAGTGCTGTAACACTTTTTCTAAATATACTTGAAGTTTTCTTTGATTGTTTCTCATCAGGATAATTTTTTCTTTTCTTTTTGTATTTACTCTTGTTTGGCCAGGAATTACCTGTCCTCACCCACATGCCACCCTTGGTCACACACACCCTTGGGGAAGTGTCTATAATGCATAATGTCTTTGACTTTGGTTCTGTGTGCTTTCAGTGGAAAGGGTCTATACAAGTTGCAAGAGTATTCACTGTTCAGTGTTCAGGCTAGTAGGTGGCACAGATAATAACTGTTGTTAATGCAGATGCCTATACTTGATGCGTGTTTACTCAGAGAAACTCTCTATTGCCTCATGCAATTAGCTGATCTGTGAAATGCACAATAGTCTGAGCTCCATGCTTAGCCCCACATAGTTGGCTGGGACAACATGGGCAGGCTGAACCAGAAAGGCCCATCTACAAGTCCTCAATGACAGGCAAAGCATTAGTTCTTCGAGACCATCCTATAACCTGTGAAACCCTTCTTACAAAAACATACAAAACTAGCCAGGCGAGGTGGCGGGCGCCTGTAGTCCCAGCTACTCGGGAGGCTGAGGCAGGAGAATGGCGTGAACCCGAGGCGGAGCTTGCAGTGAGCTGAGATCCGCCACTGCACTCCAGCCTGGGCGACAGAGCGAGACTCCGCCTCAACAAAACAAAAACAAAACAAAAAACAACAAAAGCATCTGCTCTGAAGAGAAGGGGTTCCGCTGTACAGCTCCCAAGTGGCCAGAGGTGTGTCTAGGCATGAAGTTGTGAAACCTCTGCTACCCTGTTTTGTCCCAAATTTAGGCTGACCACAGCCTAAATTTATAATCTAGGGTGGGTGTTTCAAGTGCCTGAAGACATGTTCAGTGTCAATGAAGAGAACTCTCTGTACCGAGATCTTTGCAATGGAGGGAAGTGGCCAATGCTGCCTATGGAGGCAAGCAGAAATGGGTCTGCCTCCCTGTAACCCTTCGGAAGTGGTGAGGCATGCTTAACAAGCCAGGGGCGAGGTTGGGACATCTAGCTGTAATACAAACAGACATGTTACAGGTCACAAAGCCTCCCTGGCTGCAAGTCTCGCCTAGGGAGAAACCCGGCTTTAGCCAGTCTTCTTACTCAGTTATACAGTGGTGTCTTCCTCTCAACCTTGGATCTGGAAAATGCCCAGAGCTTTTCCTGGTGTCTTTCTCCTCACTGCCTCTTGGTCTCTCCACAAGTTAACTTCCAGCTGTGGAAGAAACAAGGTGTTCTCCTTGGCCTGAGTTTCATAGATCAATAATGGAACAGTGAGTCACAGAAGTGGACCTCTGCCCTTCTCATATACTGGAGCTCACCACTTTTATCAGCTGAATGTTGTCATCGGGTTTGCTACTCAACCCTTTCCTCTGCAGAATCTTTGGTGTCCTTCAGTGTATTCTATTCTGGTGAATTATCATTTTCTTTTTCCTTTTTTTTTTGAGACAAAGTCTCATTATCTTGCCCAGGCTATAGTGCAATGACTCGATCTGGCTCACTGGAACCTCCACCTCTTGGGTTCAAGCACCTCCCACCTCAACCTCCTGAGTAGCTGGGGTTACAAGAATGCGCCACCATACCAGCTAATTTTTTGTATTTAAAGTACAGACAAGGTCTCACTATGTTGGCCAGCCAGGTCTTGAATTCTGACCTCAGGTGATCTGCTTCACCTCAGGCTCCCCAAAGTGCTTGGATTATAGGCATGAGCCACCGTGCCTGGCCTCATTTTCTTTTATCATATTAAAGCTATAGAATGTATATTTAGTCATGATTTTTGTTATTTCCATGGCAGAGGCACATAAAGTTTCTAATCTGCCTGTCTGGAAAATCTGTTTTTCAAATTTTAAGAAGAGTTTAAGAAGGGTTGATGTTAATTTTCTTTAAACATTGGTTACAGTCATCCATGAAGCCATGTGTCCTGGGCTTTTATTGTGAATTTTGATTATTGATTCCTTATTGGAATTCACTGAAGGACACCACAGATCCTGCAGAGGAGAAAGTTGGTAAGCAAACCCAATGACAGTAACTTCCTTTGTAACTCTGTTTTTTATGTCAGCCAGGCTGGTGACTCATGCCTGTAATGCCAGCACAGGAAGCCAAGGCAGGAGGATCACCTGAGCTCAGGAGTTCTAGGCAGCTTGAACATATCCAACCTGATCTCTATAAAATTTAGCCTGGTAAGTGCCTACAAGACTGTCTCCAGAAAAAAAAGTTTTATGTTTTCTCATTCAATCTTAGTATTTTGTATGTTTATATAAATTTATCAATATCTTCTATGTTATTTTGTTTATTGGCAAATAATTGCTCCTTGCAGTCCCTTTTGATCCCTTTGTATCTCAGCCATTCATTGTGATGTCCTCTTTATTTATTTATTTGAGACTTTTTTCTTAGTGTAGCTAAGAATTAGTTTTATTTTTCAAAAGTTAACAGTTTGTTGATTCTTTTTCGTTCTTCATCCTCTAATTGATCTATTTCTGGTAAACTTTATTTCAATTTATTATTGCTTCACTGCTAAGTTTGAACTTTGTTTCTTTCCAATTACTCAGTATGTTGTTGTATCTTCATTTTCATTTGTTTTGAGCTGTTTTTCCACTTTTCTTTGTTATTGACTTTTGTTTCTATTGTGATCAGAAAATATATCTCATTATGTTCTCAGTCTTTCTAAATTTTAAGACTTGTTTGTCAAGTCTTTTTTTAAGTTTTCTGTAAATGTTGAACCCATTTTTGAGGGGTATTAAAGTCTACTACTGTTATTGTCATTCTGCATTTTTTCTTCTGATCTCTTATCACTTGCTTTATGTTTAGAAGGTCACACACACACACACCCACATATATACATATGTATAAGAAATATTATATATCTAGATGCTAGATAGATATATAGATGCTTCACATATAAAGGTTACTTTAGGCTGAACTTAAAACATCATCACGAACAATACTCCCACCACCCCTCCCGAGTAGGTGGGATTACAGGAATGCACCACAATGCCCGCCAAATTTTGTATTTTTTGGTGCAGAGATGGGGTCTCACCGTGTTTCCCAGGCACCTTGAACTCCTGGACTCAAGTGATCTGCCTGCCTGAACTTCCCAAAGTGCTGGGATTACAAGCATGAGCTGTCGTGCCTGGCCTAATTTTTAAAAAACATATCACCGAATGGACACATTATCCATTGTCAGACAAAGTTATCCCATTGTCAGAAAATGAAGGAGAGGAAAAGATAATGAAAGGAAAACAGCTCATATGGGTAACAGGAAGTACAAGGAGACATAGACATTTGCTTATGAAAGAGAAATTGCTGTGCGCGGGTGGCTCACGCCTGTAATCCCAGCACTTTGGGAGTCCGAGGCAGGAGAATCATGAGGTCAGGAGATCAAGAAGAGCCCACATATGGTGAATCCCATCTCTACTAAAAATACAAAATTAGTCAGCATGATGGCAGTTACCTATAATCCTAGCTATTTGGGGAGACTGAGGCACGAGAACTTCTTGAACCTGGGAGGCAGAGGTTGCAGTGAGCCAAGATCACCACTCCAGCCTGGGTGACAGAGCATGACTCTTTCAAAAAAAAAAAAAAAAGAAAAAAGAGAGAAATCAGATTCAGAGAACTAAACTACCATATCCTTAACATTACTGTCCTTGCCTTCCCCAGGGTGTTGCTGAAATGTCAGACTCAAATTTAGATAGCAGCAAGAATTTCTTGAGGGAAGTAGATGATGAAGAAAGTATGATTTTGATATTGCTAGTTAAAGATGACCCAAATATGGAACAAATGGAACCCAAGTGCTTTTAACTTGATGTCAAACTGAGAAATTTAGAAATACAATCAAGGTCATCTACTTCAAACAAATCAATAATTTAAGTCCACAAAAGCTAGATGCAAAATACTAGCACTTCCCTTTGACTAATTATTTTGCCTCCTCACTAATAAGGTGTGTTGGGACACTTTGTGGGATTGCTGTCAAAACTCAGTTTGAGTACTAATAGCAAGAAACAGAAGTTTGTCTGAGGTTGCATAGGCATGCTTAACTTGGAACAACAGCAAGATATGCCTGAAATGTCACAAGACCAGATTACAGCCGCTTGAGGAATTGCAAGGCAGTGACCAAGAGAGCAAGGAAGGCTTAAGAAAGGAGGAATGAGAGAGCAGAAGAGAATAATACAGTGAAGAAAGTGCAGGGAGTCATATTGGCATCATGGGCAAGAATTGCTGCAAGAGCAGAATTCATGTTGCATTCCTGTTTCTGTTGAGGCCTTTTGATGCAAGCCTCTGGTGTCAGGTGGTATGGTCCATGGCAGATGTCTCTTGGCAGACACAAAGGGTTGGGTACAGTTTTGCAGGTCATGCCTGGGTGCCTACCACTCACAGGAGGATGATTTCTCTTCTTGTTACCTGCATACATTTTCCCATCCCTAGTATAGAAGATAATATGTTATGCCCCACTGTGTTAAGAGAATAGATGATGAAAGATTAATGACAATGGAGAAATAGCTGCAACCTGATTGGAATACAATGTACTAGAGAAGGAGGATGTACTAAACCATGTAACCTATTATGAAGGAATGGAAGAGGAGACAATTTGAAGGAATCCTTGTACCCACAAAACAAAATCATAGTGACTAGAACTCCACGGTGAAGATGGTTGACCCGTGACACAGCCCCATCTAAAGAGAGCCCCTTTCTGTAAGCCTGAACCATTAAAATAGTCACTGCATTGGCCAAAAAAGAAAACAAAACAAACAAAAACCATGCCATGAACTATAACCTAAATAAAACTAAGACTGTAATTCTATTTGTGCGTCACTGACTTTTAACAATAAAAGGTGACCAACTGTTCCAACTGTTCAAATAAGGCAAATGCTAAACTGTGACCAATCCAGCTGCTCGCATCTAACTTGTTTTCTGTAAGTCACTTTTTCTGTCCATAAATCTTCTTCCACCAAGTAGTTGTAGTTGAGCATCACAGCCTACACTTTGCTAGGGGAGGTTTCAAACTTTTTATGAATTCAATTTATGAATTGTTCTTGCTCAGTTAATTTTTTAACACATAGGTAGCTACTTGTATTGCTATTCTATTAACTTTACTATTTTATAGTTCTTTTGAACTTCTTTCTTCTGGCTGTCTTGTACTTGTTGATTTTGTGTATATGTTTAGTGACAAAGTTGTCTTTTCCTTGTTTCTATTTACTATTGGTATTTTCCTTTGTGGTTACTCTAGAGGCTTACATAAACATAAGTCTATCTTGTTGATAACTGAACTATAATTGCATCAACACTTTTACCTTTCCTCTGCTTTTATTACACTTTACATCTTTATATGGTGTGTCTATTCATTATGATTTACTTTAGACCATTAAAGTATTTTGTGTGTCTATATTTACCTGTATCAAGGAGTTGTTTCAATGTTGCTGTTTAGCATCATTGGTTTCAACCTAACTTCCTTTAGCATTCTTGTAAGGTAATTTCAGTGATGATGAACTTTTTATCTGAAACCCCTTCAATTCTCTTTATTTTAGGACAGTTTTGCTGGGTTTGGCATCATTGGTTGGCATTTTTCTCTCAACACTTTGAATATATAATTCTATTCTTCTGGCCTGCAAGGCCCAGCTGACAATTTGATAGTTCTATGGAGATTTTCATGTGACAAATTGCATTTTCCTGCTTGCTTCACATTTCTATTTGGTTTGGACTTTGACCATTTAATGATTAATGTATCTTGTGTAGACTTGTTATGGTTCACCTGATTTGGTATCTTTGAGTATCATAAATCTGGGTCCATTTCTCCCCAGAATGAGGAGTTTTGAGCCATTATCTTCCAGATAAATTATCTTTTCTTTCTCATTCCTCCTGAAATTCTCATAACGTGCTATGTTGACTTGCAACGTAAGTGGTGTTCAAGTCGTCACTTTCCTTAGTCTCTTCACCCTTTATTCCTTTGGTTCTTGTGTATTAATTTCAAATTTCATGTTTCAGAGTTCACATTTCTTTTCTTCTGTGTGATTAATTCGTTGCTCAATCACTGTATTGAATTTCAAAATTTCAGTTATTGTATTTTTCTATTTCAGATGTTTTTCCTTCCTCATATCCATCTTTGTATCATTCTGTTTATGTACCACTTTTCCGATTTCATTTAATTATTCAGTATTCTCTGTATCCACTAAACTTTTTTACAATGACTATTTTAATTTTGTCAGGCAATACATAGATCCTCCACTTCTTTATTGCTGGTTGCTGGAGATGTGTTTTGTTCTTTTATTGTGTCTATTTTTCTGATTCTTCATATTCTGTATAGCTTTGTGTTTATATGTACGCATTTGAAAAACAGTTCTCTGTCTCAGTTTTTTCTGACTGGCTTTCTGTAGGAAATATATTCTTGTCACCATAATGAGAAGTTCTGACCTTTCGGCTATTTGCCCTGGCATTTTGTTAGTTGTTTTCCAAAAACTCTACTATCTTCTTAAACAATCATGATTGTGTTATACCATCTGATGTGAAGTGGATAGAAACCGAACTTGGTTGGCACAAAGGAATGCTTTTGGGATATACACTACTTTTCTCCTTCCTGGAGAGAAACCCCAGGCATGCATCATCTTCTAATTTTACATATTTTATGCTAGCCACAAAATATCTCTCTCTTTTTAGCAGCTGTGGACATCCATACTGTGCCAGTTCTTTCAGTGCTGTGAGACAGAGATAAGAGCTAGAACTTCTGCAAATGCACCAAAGACCAGGAACATTGAATCTACACAAACTTTTCCTTCACCCATCGAAGTACGTGAGCTGTGCTGAACTTGGAAAAGAAGCAACCAGGTAAAAGAATGTTCTTCAGATTCATTTTAGTAGCTGGTATCAGTTGTGAGGTCCAGGGTACCGCAAGTTAAAGGACCTTGAGCTTCCTCAAACGGAATCTTGATATAGTTTTAAATCTGTGTTTATGTGGGAAACAACACCTGTAACTTCCTATATTACTGTCTGGCTGATTTGACAACACTTAAAATAAAATAAGGTATCATATAAATACTTTAACAAGCAATTACAAATCTCTTGGAATTACTAATACATTTCTGCAAAAAAATGACTAATAAAAAACACCCAATTTAACTATAGAAATAAAAATAAAGGAATTAGAATAAA
>DAKLCV010002497.1:0-20957 GCA_030247045.1 Colobus guereza | reverse complement strand
GCGCCTGTGGTGTTTCTCCATCTGCTTCAGGTCATTTTCTTCCTTATTTCTCTCAGAACTTTGGTGTTAACAGCCTGTCTGCCTTCTTTAGGGATGACTTTGATTTCATAGATGTTTCTTAGTAGTGAGAGGAAACACTAAACAACTCTTTAAAATCTCCTCTGTTGCAGATTATATAGTTTATTTTGTGTTTTTGGAGTGCTGTAGAAAGGCAGTGATGAAGGTTTGAGGCTTCTAGATGGCTTCCATGTGGTTGCCTGGGGCTTGAGGCAGGGGACATGTGGACCCCTGAGGGCGTGACAGTTGAGGACAGCTGAGGAATGAGGATGACTTACATCCCAGGAGTGGGCCAAAGGGAGTTTTGTGTAACAAATGGCATGTGCAAGGGCCTGTGGTCAATGGAACTGAGGCTGCCTATGGGGCCCAGTGAGGGAAAAAGAAGAAAGTGGGTATGCATGGGATGGAGGGCAGGTGAGGCCAGTCAGTGCCAGTCTTGAAAATGTCCCTTGAGTGTCCCAGGGGCCATCCTTGTTTTCAGTGCTTATACCCTTGCTCCCCTCTGCTTGCTCCCAGAGCTCTCTCTTGCCTTCCAGCTCTGCATCTCTCAGATCCAGGCTCTGATCCCAGCTGCTGTTGCTTACACTCTGTACCCGTTGCTAATGTCATCATTCCCTTCAGCAGCTAAGTGCAAAATTCACTTCCATTAGAAAAGCAATCTATACTAATAACAACTGGGAGACCCTAAAGAGTGCAGTTAAAGAAAAAAAAAAAATTCAAATTTTCCCGAAAAAACCAGTGATATCACTTGGGTCCCCTCTGAGGTTGAAAGCCTCTCCATTAGTGTTAGTTGCTTTTAGGCCTGTTCTTACTGCATTAGCAGGTGTATCTTTCTCTCTTAGCATGCAGACAGTGCCCTCTCCTGGTGGGAGGCTCTCAGTCTCTACAGATCCAAGTCCTGAAGAGGCAGAGAGGGTCCCCAACTGTCCATCTTCTGCCAAGTGGTGCCCTTAGGAATCACCAACTTCCTATGCCCACCTGTTCCAGCTACTTGGTTCACTTTGACCAGCTCTCAAGGTGACACCCTTCCTCATCAGGCTCCCAGATGCATCAGGTGTTCAAACCCCATGTGACAGGTGAAATACTGGTCGCCAGAGATGCCCACATTCTAACCCTTGATCGGGTAAATGTGGCGACCTTATGCAACCACATGCGACTTTGCGGGTGGGATTTCGTGGGGATCTTGACATGGGAAGATTATTTAGGATGAGCTGTGTAATGGAATCACAGGTTCCTTATAAAGTGAGACCTGTGTCAGAAGATGAAGGATGTTCATATGTGGAAAGAACAGAAGAAAATAGAGACCACCTGAAAAAAAAGTAATTGAAGACTGTGGCAGGGTTGCCATGGCTGCCCCAGCCCTTCAAATTCTCCTAAAGCCTCAAATGATCTTTGCCTGGAAGATGCACCAGCCCACTGGATAGCTGAGATGCAGCTGTTGGAGGGTGAATCTAGCCTGTGAGGACCCAGTAACCTGGATCCAGTGCGTGGCGATAAGGATTGAATAGTGGTCATTTATTGATGAGTGATTGCTGGTTTCTTGGCTAGCTGGGCCCTGGGTCACAGGGATGGGAGGCTGAGATGAACCTGGAAAGGCTTCTCAGCACAGAGTCCCAGAGATTTTGAGTATGTGTATAGAAAAAAGCCATTGTTCCTACACATTCAGTGTCAGAAGTGAAGGATGAGAATGGTGTGCATGTAAAAGGAAAAACAGCTTTCCCCCTGCGTGAGTCACAGCAAATTTGCAAGATTCAGTGCATGGTGAAAGAAGCAGGCAGCCCTGACATCCAGGGACTGGCCTGGCTCCCACTGCCTGGCAGGGTTCCCTGTTGGTCATAAGGAATGTCACAGACAGGAGATTTTAAAGTCAATAAGAAATGTCAGACAAAGCACTGTGACTACAGTGAAGTCAGGAGACACAGGTTTGTGCTTTGGCTGGTTCTTGATTTATTTTAACTCAAGGCATTCAGTATGCCAAGGTGGCATATTTGGGGTGTCACATAATCTCTTACATTTGTATTTAGGGTGGGGTGTCCCGTACCCCTCATCTGGAAGGTTGTAGCACTTCCTGCTTTCTAGAGATGGTAAATGAACTCCCTGGGTCACTGGGAAGGTTGTAGTACTTCCTGTTTCCCAGAGATGGTAAGTAAACTTCCTGGATCACTGGGGATGTTGTAGCACTTCCTGCTACTTAGAGATGGTCAATTAACTTCCTAGGTCACTGGAAAGGTTGTAGCACTTCCTGCTTCCTGGAGATGGTAAATAAACTTCCAGGGTCACAGGGAGTTTGCACTTCCGCTACCTGGGGATGGTAAGAGAACTTCCTGGGTCACTGGGGAGGTTTAGTACTTCCTGCTTTCTAGAGATGGTAAATGAACTTCGGGGTCATTGGAAGGTTGCAGCACTTTCTAGTTTATAGGGACACTGTAACACTTCCTGGTTTATCTGGAGATTGTAATGCTTTGTGAGTCATAGGGACATTGCACTTTCTAGCTCACATTGTTGCATTTCCTGGTTCAAATGGGTAATAGTAGCACTTCCTGGTTCCTAGGGATAAATGTACCACTTCCTGGTTCACAGGGATATTGCAACACTTTTGGTTCATACAGATAATTGTCACACTTCCTGATTCACAGGGACCTTGCAACACTTTCTGGTTCATGTACGGGTAATTGTAGCACTTCCTGTTTCATATGGGCGTTGTAGTACTTCCTAGTTCATACAGATAATTATAGTACCTCCTGGTTCATATAGATAAGTAGCACTTCCTGGGTCACAGGGACATTGCAATACTTTCAATTCACAGGGGCGTTGCAAGACTTACTGGTTCATTCGGATAATTGTAGAACTTCCTGGTTTGCAGAACATGGTTACACTTCCTGGTTCATTAGGATAATTGTAGCACTTCCGGTTTGCAGGGACACTGCAATACTTCCTGGTTCATAGGGATAATTGTAGCACTTCTTGGTTTCTAGGGACATTGTAACACTTCCTGGGTCACGGTGACACTGCGACACTTTCTGGTTCATATGAATAATTGTAGAACTTCCTAGTTCATGAAGACTTTTGCAACCCTCTGGTTCATAGAGAATAATTAGCACTCCGTGGTTTTGTCGGACATTGCCACTACCTGGTTCATCTGGATAATTGTAGCACTTCCTGGTTCATAGGGAAATGTGACACTTCCGGCTTCATAGTGGCATTGCCACACTTCCTGGTCCATAGGGATAATTGTAGCACCTCCTGGTTCGTGGGACATTGCCACGCTTCCTGGTCCGTCTGGGTCATTGCGGCACTTCCTGCTTCATGGGGAAAGTGTGACACTTTCGCCTTCATAGTGGCACGCCACACACACCCTGGTCCATGGGGATAATTGTAGCACTGCCTGGTTCATAGGGACATTGCCAGACTTCCTGGTCCGTCTGGATAATCGTGGCACTTCCTGGTACATGGGAAAGTCTGACACATTCGGTTTCATAGTGGCACTGCCACACTTCCTGATCGTGGGGATAATGGTAGCACCTCCCTGTTCGTGTGGGGACATTACCACTTCCTGGTCCATCTGGATAATTGGCACTTCCTGTTTCATGGAGAAAGTGTGACACTTGCGGCTTCATAGGTGGCACTGCCACACTTCCTGGTCGTGGGGATAATGGTAGCACCGCCGGGTTCGTGGGACATTGCCACACTTCCTGGTCCCGTCTGGATAATTGTGGCACTTCTGGTTCATGGGGAAAGTGTCACACTTTGTGTCTTCATAGTGGCTCTGCCACACTTCCTGGTCTGTGGGGATAATGCTAGCACTGCCTGGTTGGTAGGGACATTGCCACACTTCCTGGTCCCGTCTGGATAATTGTGGCACTTCCTCGTTCATGGGGAAGTGTGGCGCTCGGCTTCATGGTGCCACTGCCACACTGATCCGTCTGGATAATTGTGGCATCCTGGTTCATGGGAAAGTGTGACACTTTGACTGCTTCAGTGGCACTGCCACACTTCCTGATCACGTGGGGATAATAGCACCTCCTGGTTCGTGGGGACATTGCCACTTCCTGATCCGTCTGGATAATTGGCACATCCTGGTTCATGGGAAAGTGTGACACACTGGCTTCAGTGGCACTGCCACGCTTCCTGGTCGTGGGGATAATTGTAGCACCTCCTGGTTCGTAGGGACATTGCCACACTTCCTGGTCCATCTGGGTAATTGTGGCACATCCTGGTTCATGGGAAAGTGTGACACTTTCGGCTTCATAGTGGCACTGCCACGCTTCCTGGTCCGGGGATAATTGTAGCACCTCATGGTTCGTAGGGACATTGCCACACTTCCTGGTCCATCTGGGTAATTGTGGCACATCACTGGTTCATGGGGAAAGTGTGACACTTTCGGCTATGGTGGCACTGCCACCTTCCTGATTCTGGGGATAACTGCTTGCCATGCTACCTGTGGCCCTAACAGCCGCGAGGCAGGAGGTGGTAAAATATAAATTTTAAGGGAGGCTGGTAAATTTTGTGGAAAATCCTTTTCTTTTCTAGGAGATGAATCTGGAAACTGTCAGTGTGCTACATGAAAAGGTGCCATATTATCTATCTCTGGGGTTTCTACTGTGGACAGGTGGAAAGCAAAGAAAATAATCCTATAGAAATATGGAAGGGAAACTGATGATTTTTGCAAAATAAATTCAGAGTAGCTCTCAGAGGCTTTGGGTATCTAGGTCACTGGGAAAAAATCGCATTTTGTGACACATAGGAGAAATATGGTTATTTCTTACACATGGCTATTAAATGGATTCAGAACCTTTTATTATTATACCAAGATTATTCCAACCAAATAGAAATTGCATATATATATGAGCAGAATGCAGGAAAAAACTTTGACAACATTATGAATTTAGATCAGTTTTCCATAAAGGAATTCATGGTTAAATTAACCTCAAAACCTCAAATAAGATTATGCTAATGGATTCTGGGCTTAATACCTGGGTGATGGGTTGATCTGTGCAAATCACCATGCAGTTTACTTTTTAACAAACCTACACACTGCCTGTACAAAAGAAGGAAAAACATGTCAGCTACTTTGCATGTGATTATGTGGCCCAACACAGAGTGAGTAAGTCACTGCCTATGTGTCTCTCTTTGAACTCCAAAACCATGCAGGGTTTTAACATGGACACTCTAGGAGCTATCAAAATATTTTCAATATTTTCCATAGTAATAATTGTAATCTAAACACATGAATCAAATGGACTAGAATCAAAGTGCCTTCCTTAGCCAGGAGTAAACAGTAAGGCACATTTTCTTTATCCATCTACCATTGATGGGCATTTAGGTTGACTCCATTTCTTCTTTTCAGGTCTAGATAGCTCTTTTTCACTTTAATTTAGGTTTAGATAAATTGTGTGTCACTGGGGTTGGTTTACAGATTATTTCATCCCCCAGGTAATAGGCATAGTATCGATAGGTACTTTTCAATCCTCATGCTCCTCCACCCCTACACCTTCAAGTGAGCCCTGGTGTCTGTTGTTCCTTTCTTTGTGTCCATGCATCACGCAGTGTTTAGCTCAACTTATAAATGAGAACATGCAGTATTTGGTTTGCTGTTTCTGCATTAGTTTTAGGCTAATGCCCTCCAGCTCCATCCATGTTGCTGGAAGGCCATGATCTCATTCTTTTTGTGGCTGCTTTGCTGATGAATAGTGCTGCAATGAACATGCATGTAATGTGTCTTTACAATAGAACAATTTATATTCCTTTGGTGGGTACCCAATAATGGGATTACTGAGTTGAATGCATATTTGACTTTAAGTTCTTTGAGAAATCACTGAACTGCTTTTCACAATGGCTAATCTAATTTACATCTCCACCAGCAGTGTATAAGTGTTCCCTTTTCTCCACAACCTTGACAGCATCTGCTTGTTTTTGACTAATAGCCCTTCTGACTGGTGTGACTTGGTATCTCATTGTGCTTTTGATTTGTTTCTCTAATGATAGTAATATTAAGCATTTTGTATGCTTCGAGGACACATCGTCTTTTCTTTGAAAAGCATCTATTCAAACTTTGCCCATCTTATAATTGGTTTTTCCTTGTAAATTTGTTTAAGTGCCTTATAGATTCTGAATATTAGACCTATGTCAGGATATGATTTTGCAAATATTTTCTCCCATTCTGTAGGTTTTCTGTTGATACTTTTTGTTGTCCATAGAGGCCCTTTACTTTAGTCAGTTCCAATTTGTCAATTTTGTTGTTGTTGCAATTGCTTTTGGAGCCCGTCATGAATTTTCAGATCATGCCAAAAACTCCCTAGGTAATCTTCTAGGGTTTTATAATCGTCAATTTACATTTAAATCTTGCATCCATCTTGAGTTGATTTTCATGTATATGGTGCGAGAAAAATATAGTTTCAGTCTTCTGCATGTGGCTAGCCAATTATTACAGCACCATTTACTGAACAGGGAATCCTTTCCTCGTTGCTTGTTTTGTCAGTCTTGTAAGATCAGATTCTTGTAGGTATGTGACCTTTTCTGGGCTCTTTATTGTGTTCAGTGGTCTATGTCTAGTTTTTTGTACCAGTACCAAGCTTTTGGTTACTTACTGTACCTTATTACTATAGTTTGAAACCAGTTAATGTATTTGCTCCAGCTTTTATCTTTTTTTTGGAATTCCTTGGTGATTTGGGCTTTAAGTTCCATACTAATTTTAAAACAGTTTTAATAATTTCATAAGAATGGTTTGTAGTTTGATAAGAATAACCTTGAGTCTGTAAGTTGCTTTGGGCAGTATGGCCATTTAACAATATTGATTCTTCTATCCTATCCACAGCGAATATTTTTATTTGTTTGTGTCATCTCTGATTTCTTTGAGCAGTATTATTTAATTCTCACTGTAGAGATCTTTGTCCTCCCTGGTTAGCTGTATTCTAGGTATTTTATTCTTTTTGTGGCTCTTGTGAATGGGACTGTATTCTTGACTTGGCTCTCAACTTGAATATTATGGTGTATAGGAATGCTACCTTTTGTTTGTTTGTTTCTGGGAAAAGACAAAAAAACAACAACAAAACTCTGTGCCTCACTCACCATATTCACTGAAGTAGTCTCTGAGATTACATTTGCTGTGTATACAGCTGAAATCCTCCTCAAGACAAAACTTGACCACTAATGAGGGATTGAGTGTAATGCACCAGAGTAGGTGACTAAAATGTTTTAACCACTGGTAGCAACTTGTAAACCTAGGGCTCACATAGGGCTTAACTTGAATGAGATAGTATGCGTTTATATTCAAAATAACATATTTTTAAATTCGAGTTACTAAACATGTAGCAGTGACATCCACAATCATATACTGAGAACATACAACTTATCAGACACTTTAATGAGAACATATCTCATCTAATCATCACCACAACCTTCTAAGGGTATTAATATTTTCTTTCATTTATAGACTGAATATGAGCTGAGACTTAGAGGTAGAGTGGCATAACCATGGTCACCACGGTCAAGAGCAGGCAGGCCAGAAACAATCAAATAGTTTTTGACACCAAACTGCATGGTCAAGATACAAAGCACTGCACGGTACTGTGGACACAATATTCAACAAGGTGGTCAGTATACAGAAAGCTTAGAATTTAGTGAAGGACATCACCTCAAAATACTATTCTCAACTTCCTTTCTTACCATCTAGTCTTAGGTTCATTTTGTCTGTAATCATACCAGTGATATTCATCATCACCTAAGTATGATTCTTACTTTTATTCCATATTCACATAAAAATGCAGCCATTAATGTTCCTATTAAACCTAATTTTCTCCTACAAGAAATGAAGGGAGAAGGAGGGCAGATTAGAATAAATGTAAGGGATCAGGATGGTATTTTCTGCAAAAGGAAAAAAGATGACTGCAGTCAAGAGAAAAAAATGAAATGGAAGGTAAAGGTCTATATTCTTGGGGAAGAAATATGCCAAAAAGAGCAACAAAAGAGCAAAATAATACAATGAAACTAAATCATTTAAAAATAGTTGTTGGATACTTATTATCTTTCTGGCACCATTACAGTTTCTTGGAATATAGCAGAGAATGAAACATTCTGACATTTCTGCACTAGACTTTACATGATAATGAATAAGAGATAAATAAGAAAAATTTATAAAATGTTAGGGAGTTGGTTACTTCAGTGGAAAATAAAATTACTAAGGAAAGCAAAGTCTAGGGACATGGCTACAGGCGTGATGCTACATGGATGGTTTTTATTGTAAAGGTGAGATTTGAGTGAAAAAAAAGGGAGTATTGAGGATAAAAGTAATACAGATATCAGAAAGATCATTCCTGGCAGAGAGAATAGGTACAGGCCCTACAATGAGAGCTTTCTAGGAAAATCGAAGGTCGATCTGGCTAAAGTAGAGTGAAGAAATAAGAACTGAAGTATGAACAGGAACAGATCAAATTGGTCTTTTAGGATTTTGTGGGATTTTGAATTCACTTTGGTGAAAAAACTCAACTGAAAACTATTAAGTAAAGAAAATTAGTAAACTATTGTTTTAAGGGATTATCCTGGCTACTGTGTTGATGAGAAACTATACAGAGGCAGGAGATATGTAGGGGCTATTTCTGAGATATTGGCCGAGCAACTAGAAAAATGGAGCTACTAACCATTGAGATAAAGTAGGCTTTTGGGTGAAAACAAGCTCAAGGGAAAATATCAGAAGTCCAACTGTCAACATGCTGAATTTAAGAGCCTATTAGAAAAAATTGAAAAAAGAAAAAAGAAAAATTTTCTGTTTTCTGTCTTGAAACTGTAAATAAATAGCAAAAATGTTGCCTTAAGAAAAAAATGCCTATTTGACTTCAAGTGGAGATGTAGAGTAGGTAGTTGGATATATTAATTAGTTTAGAATTGGAGAAAGTGATCTGAGCAAGATACACATTTGAAAGTTGTCAACTTACAGATAGTATTTTAAAGTCATACATTTGGATGAAGTAATCAAGAAAGAGAATAAAGAAGACCAAAACCTTAGGATATTAATAACTTAGAAGTTAGAAAGAAGAGGACCTTAGAAGACCTTAGACTTAGAAGAAATGTCCAGTGAGGTGGGAAAAAAAAAAAAAAAAAAAAAACAAGGGTATAGAATGAAATACAATGACTGAATCTGTGAATACTTATATTCAACTCTATGAGGAGCCTAGTGCAAAAAATTCAGTATTGTCTTTCAACAAAGACCAGTTTGGCATTACACAAAAATACTTTCACATGTCCAAGCAATGGGCAGTATCCTGGGGTGCAGCGGGATAATTAAGGAATCAGAGACTGAGGATTAAGGAGATTGTTTATTTAGGTGCACCGACCCAGTCAGTTAACATCAAGGACTGAGCCTGGAACAGAGTCAAGCTACCTTTTAAGCATTTAGTGGAGCAGGGAATAGTTGTGCAGGGAAGCATATTACAAGCAAGAAACAAAGACAGTTATTCAGTTAAGACATGTGTTAACATTATTTTTACTTTTCAAGGAACAACATGTTTTACCTGTTGAGATTATCTGTTTAGTGATGACCTTGCAGCTGCACACTAGAGAAACAGTCTTCACAATGCCTGGAAAAGGAGAGAGAGCTCACTAGTCACAGAAAAACAGAGTCAGTTTTTTTAAAACTCAGCTCTTTCTCTTCCTCCGGATTTTTTGCTTGCATACAACTGAGTTTTGCTTACATTTTTAAATTTCTTTTAATTCCTGTTCCATTTCCCACTTTGGTGCTTTTTATAACAAGGTGTTAATAAGCAGTATTATTGTCACCTGTTTGCGTAGCTGGACTTTTTGTCTACTGGCAGTGGCTGATATTTGGTTAATGCCATCAACTGTGCAGTAGTGTGTCAGGTGACTATGCCTCTATAGTTGACTGAATACTCTATATACAGGAGTAAAGGCAGGAAGATGAGGCAGATGCCAAGATAAACAAAACCTACCAGTGATTTTAAATCCTCCAAGGTTAACAACCGTCCTCTAAATAAGGAATCTGGGTACCGTCTGCACCAAGTCTGAACTGGAACATGGGCCAACTTGCATATTCACTGTGATTATGCTTCTTTTAGTTCTTCTTTTGTTTTCATCATAAAATGGATACCATAAAGTTCCCTTTGCTTTAGAATTTAAAAGAAGGATGAGCTGATTATTAACACATGCCCTGTCCATTGAGCCAGCAGTTGCGTCGCCCATGGTCTATAGATCAATATGGGCCAGAGGTTGCTGTCAACATTTGGAGACCTCTAGCTGATGCAAGAGTGGCTTAGGTAGAGAACTGGGATAAAGGGTTTGGATCTGTTAACTGGAAGTCGTTCTAGGCATTTCTCCATAGGTTTTGTTTTTAATCTTATCATAATACTGTTGCCCTAGGCAGGTTGTTTTCCTGCTGCCTCTGTGAAAGCGTTTTCCCATCAGGTGATATAGTATTTTCAATTATAGAGGTTTTTAACAACGAAATACTGGCTAAGGCTGTTGGTTTGCAGGGGTTAGATGAAGTGAGAGTTATCTTGTAGCATTGGTTTCTTGGCCTCCATGGCCCTGGTCCCTCATATTGGTTCCTCCACATACATAGCATGAGAAATTGTGCTGCCAGCTATGTTTTCAATAATTGAGCCAATAAGTTTTGGTTGATGGAAATGTTCAGGCACTGACTGATCAAAATGCTTATAGAATGACTTGTGGACCTGAAATTGCAGGGTTGGACACATTTGAGTCCTGTTAGTCTTGTTGGCGATTAGTAGTGGAACAGCAAAGCCTGCTTTTGTCTATCAGCTTGTAATGTTGCTGTCTGTCCTGTAGACCAGAAGGTAGCTCTGGCTATAAGATAGTAAAATTCAAAGGATTGTATGTCCTTATCTTACAGTTTGGTTTGGATGACATACTACTTAGCAGAGTAGTCCTTTCTGAATATAAGTGTTGGAGCTCTGTTAGCACAGACCACTGAATTTACAGTCTGGGTATCTGATTTGCTGTTCTCCATACAGATGTTTAGGGCTGCTCCTGCTAAGCGTCTCTCTTGGGTTAAACCATTGCAGACTATTTCTGGTTGTCGTGTGTGGGTTTCTTGGTTCCTGTCGTTTATGGTAGGTATGGTACAGTAGAGTTTTTACTGTGGTATTCCTTACAGGTGGTAGTGTGTACAAAGTGTGACGTCCTTCTAGAATTTCTCCCTTCTGGAATAGGCAGAAATGGTAACAATATCAGTGTATGTAATAGAAACATGCTTATACCACATATGGGCAAAGCCTTCTGAGCATAGACATTTGCAGAATTTTACAATGATAACATAACAACAGAACAATCAGTTGTGGCAGGATTATAACTAGGCTTATGAATTATATTCATTTACTTATCCAGAGATGGTCCTCTTAGCTTCAGCTGTGTGTGGACTAGTCAGCTCCTGGGGTGTGACAGAAACAGAGCTTGCAGGATCCTCAAGGTTCAGCTGTGTGGGCCTGCCAGCCTCTGGTGTGGTCAGAAACAGGGTGGTTGTCCTTCTTACTGGTGGTTGGGTTTCACTGTGGGACCATTTGGATGGGGCAACTTGGATCTTATTGGTTAATCCACTGGTCGTTGTCAGGAGTCACTGCTGCCGCTAGTTTAGCCGACTATGATGAATCAAGGTATGACACCTGCAACTTTAACAGCAGTGGGGTGAACATGATTTCAATATGGGGCCCATCCGTGAAGGTCCTAAGTTGTTAGATTCCATTTTAACCCAAGTCTGCCGGCTTGTGGATGCACTGTGTCCGTTAGACATAGGTATTCTTTCCTTACCCAGCTTTGCATCTTCTGCATTATCACTCCTAAAAGCCTGCATCTGTCTCCAAATGTTAACTCTCTTAACTCCTTTAAATCTTTTTAATTTGACTAATGATTGAGGGTGACCTTCCAAACAATATTTTTATAGAACCAAATACCCAGTTGTTTTGTACAGGTGCATCTGAGGTCAGAGGAGGACCACAGGCATGACCTGATCCTAACTTTGATGAGCTTCTTGACACAATTTCTTCAGCAGCTGTTTGAGTGTCTGGTTCATGCTCTTTACTTTATCTGAGCTCTCTGCAGCCTGTAGGCTGTATGTAATTTCCATTTATTTTTAATAGTTGAGTTAAATCTGAACTTCAACCACAAATGTTGGTCCATTGTCTGATCTTAGGTTAGAAGCAGTCAAATTTAGAATAATGTCTTTTAGCAACACTTTGGTCACGCTGGTGCCTTCTCTGTCCAGGTAAGAAGGCCTTTACTCATCCTGAGGTGCAAATGACACCAACATTACTGATAGCCCCATCTCAGGATATATATGCAGAAGTCCATGCAGTTTTTCACAGGGCATGGCTCCCTTGCCTCTGTTCCTGAATGCCTGAGGGGCCAAGTAGGCCCTTGTCATGAATTATTCTGAACACAGATTAAACATTGTTTGTTTACAAATGGCTTGAGTGGTAGCAGTGAGCCATGGCACATAGAAATGATGCTGCCTATATGTCTTCAATTACAATTTTTTTTTTACTCCATGTAGTTCCTTAGTGGGACTGTTTTACAAATCTGGGGACCACCATTTCAGGTATGGCTAGCCTCCTATTGGAGAATTTTTACCATCTTTCTTCAATGTAGTTCTTTTCTCGAAAACAAACCCTTTCATTTGAGTGTAGGTTGGGATTTATGAGGAAATCTCGGGGAGGAGGAGGCATAGCTAAGGCTTCCTCTAGAAGGTGGTGGTGTCATTGCAGCCTGCTCTGACTCTTCATCTGCTTATTTTTATTTTTATTTTTATTTTTTAGCCTTTAGTGTTGCGTCCTTTTGGTGCCTCTTGCAGTGCATCACTGCCACCTCTCTTAGGGTCTATACAGCATTTAAGAGCTGTAGAATTTCTTCCTTGTATTTTATTTCTTTACTTTCAGCAGTTAGAGGTCTTATTTATTTATTTATTTATTTTACTGACACTTTATAGCCTGCCTTTCCAGCAGGTGCAGGGGGTCTTAGGTTTTCCTGGGTGCAATAGCCCTTGGCCCGTGGTTTTAATACTGTGGCTGACCATTCTCTTTTTATTTTATTTTCACATTTATCCTTCTAGTGTCTTTCCTTTTGCACCGTGCACATTAATTTCTCTCTAGCCAGCCAGCTTTCAAACTCCTGTACCGCTAGCCTCTTCCATGACTGCATTCATGCCTGTCTGCATGCCTCCTCATAAGCCAGCTTCTCCTCCTGTAAGGGCTGCTGCTAGTAAATTAGCCTTTCTTAAGCCACCCATCAACTTTCTTCTTTTGCCTCCTCCTCTCAGTTAATGTACACCTTGGTAGCCGCTCTAGTAAGCTGAGTAGCATTCTCGCCTGCAGGCTTCTAACTACTGCAATGTATGCCTGGTATCTCCTTCAGGTCTGCCTTGACGCTGTATTCACCATGCAGTGAATTTTAGCAGCCTCAGGTTAAATGGAGTGTACAGCAAAATGCCTTGCAAAGTTTTTCATAAAACTGGCTGCTTTTATCTGCACCTTAGACACTTCTGAGATTTTATATTGGTTGCCTTTTCTTTTACCACCCTTTAGCCTTACAGAAGTGCTTCTGGGCACTTTTGTAGGTGCTGAAAGCTGGATTGCATCATCTGGGTCTAGTGGGCATCCGCTTGTCCTCAAGGGTATAAGCATAACCTGGGCATGCTAGACCTGAGATGGCTGCCTGACTTTTCAACCTTTCTCTTTAGCTTCCTGGAGCTCTGATTTCTCCTTCGTGGGTGAGACTGGGAGCCTGTATGTCCTGTTGAACTTAACTCCTTGAGGGGCAGTTAGCAGCTGGTTTCTCTCCATTGTCTTTGGCTTCCCTATTTCCAGGAGTCTCATTCCCTTTGGTATAAAGGAAATTTGTGCCTGCAGTTTCTGGAGTGAAGTTTCTTCTCAATAAGGGCACTGGACAATTTGTCATGTATAGAAACTCATGCTGCACTTCTTGTCCCCAATATAACATCTCCTGGATTTGCAAAAACGTCTGTTTTCTTTGGCCCTAGTAGCCTATGATCTTAGCACAGTTCTTTGTGGGGGCCAGTTGGGTGAATTACCACAGAGAAATCAGCACCAGTATTAACCAAAAATTCATTAATTAAGCCCTACTTTCATAAAACCGTAAGTTCTCCAGGGCCTAAAAGGATGGAGCCTGGTCTGTCTCAGTCCTCAAAATTGTTGGCCCTTGCTAAGCCAGTCAGATCAGGATGCACCTTTGAAACACCACAACTGGCATCAAACACTTTCCGGTGTTAGATCATTGATCATCACCTTCATCCTTTTCCTTTTCGGGGCACTCATCTTTCCAGTGGCGCATTGCCTGCACCTTGTATATTAGTTCCTGTCCAACCAGGATCGTTCCTCTCACGGTCTTGTCTGCGTTTTCCCTCAGCCTCTGCCTCAGCCATGCCCGTAACAAATCCAGGGTTATTTTCTGCTGGTTCAGTAGCTGTAAATTGAGTCATCTCTTTGTTCCTATTTTGGTTTTCTTTTTCCCTTGAGTTGGGCTACCTGACCCACTAAAGTCTTGTAATTTCCATCTAGCAGGTCTGTAGCCAGTTAGGTGAGTTGTGCCACATTGAGCCAAGAGTCCATGTAGGAAGCTATTCTGGGTATCATGGTTGTCCTCCAACTCGGTGACCACCTTAAACACATGCCACTACTAGTCTCCGCATCTTGGTGAGTTGGTGGTCCCTGGGCCCAACTGTCTTTTCTTCTCTTTGACTTGTGTCTTTTTTTCTATGATCTCTCATCTCTCAGCACGGAGAAAACCCACAGATCTTACTTCTCACAGTGCCTTCAGCTCTATCTCTGTATGGCCTGGTTTTTGTGGGTTACAATGTAGAGCAGATTTTTTTTTTTTTTTTTTTTTGAGACAGAGTCTCGCTCTGTTGCCAGGCTGGAGTGCAGTGGTGCGATATCAGCTCACTGCAAGCTCTGCCTCCTGGGTTCCGCCATTCTCCGCCTCAGCCTCCTGAGTAGCTGGGGCTACAGGCGCCCGCCACCTCGCCCGGCTAGTTTTCATATTTTTAGTAGAGGCGGGGTTTCACCGTGTTAGCCAGGATGGTCTCGATCTCCTGACCCGTGATCCACCCGTCTCGGCCTCCCAAGTGCTGGGATTACAGGCTTGAAAAGATTTTTATAATATTGGAATAAAGTAATGCTACAAACTAATGATTAATGATATTCATCTATAATCATATCTATAATCTATTTCTAGTATAACTATTCTTATTCTATATATTTTGTTTATTATATTGGAAGGGCTTGTGCCCTCAGTCTCTTGCCTTGGTGCCTGGGTGTTGCCACTTGCCCACCAGTCTCGCTTCTCTTTCTTACTAACAAATGTTCTTATAGCACTTTTTCCCAGAATAAGGCAATTTGCCTGCATTCAAAACCTGTTCAGGGCTGGGCATGGTGCACACCTGTAATCTCAGCATAGGAGGTGAGGGTGGTGGATCACTTGAGGTCAGAAGTTGAGACCAGCCTGGCCAACATGGTGAAACCATCTCAGCTACAATACAAAAATTAGCCGGGCGTGCTGGTGAGGCCACTCTGGTCCCAGCTACTTGGAGTGAGCAAGAGGTTGTTTGAACCCGGGAGGTGGAGACACAATAAGCCGAGATCCTCCTGCACTCTAGCCTGAAAGCAAAGTCCACTCAAAAAAAACAAAAACAAAACCTGTTCAGGCATATGTCCTTTTCTCGATGATATTCTTCCGCATCTGGGACCTCATCTGCTACCTCTTGGTTGGCAGAAGCTGCTTCTCTGTTATCTTGACATTGTTAAAGCCAAACCTTTTCTAAAACAAAACTATCAAACCATCTTTGCTGGCATCCACTACTCCAGTTCCTTTCCTTCCTTTTACTTTCAATTGCTGTATAATGGCTTCACTTTTCTGGAATCAGACTAGAGTCTATTGGTATGCCTTTCACAGCAATCCTGCACCCACCTAAGGTTGTGTTTTCATATATCACGCTGTTTGTGATTAATTTTAAAGCTGCATTTTCAGTGAGATAAAAGGTATTTCTCAGAAACTTTCATGCCTGTTGCTGTAGCTGTGGTGATGGCTTCACAGATGTCCTGTTATGTTTTGATGGACTTTCTGCTGGATTTATCCTTTTGAAAAGGCAGCATCCACAGCTGCAGAACACAGGCTGCCGATGCATATGCACAAGTGCAGCTTTTTCCTAAAGTTGCAACTCCTGCTTCTTGGGAGCACTGCCAGCATCACGAATGGCATTTTGTGGGTCTGTGGTGTCATTTAGGGTTTGTAGTATTGCAGTAAACTATGAAAACTACAGAGGTTTTTTTAGACTGAGTTGCCTGGGTACAGTGGCTCGTGCCTGTAATCTCAGCACTTTGGGAGGCTGAGGCTGGGCAGAATCACCTGAGGCTGGCAGTTTGAGACCAGCCTAACATGGTAAAACCCCACCTCTGGTAAAACTTCAAAAATTAACTGGGCATGGTGGCGGGCATCTGTAATCCCAACTCTCAGGAGGCTGAGACAGGAGGTGCTTGGGCTTGAGGCAGGTTTGCAGTGAGCCCACATTGTGCCACTGGACTCCAGCCCAGGTGACAAGATTGAAACTCAATCTCAAAAAAAAAAAAAGGAGATAGAGGTCTTGCTGTGTTGCTGGGCTGGAATGCAGTGGCTCATTACAGGCATTACTAAAGTGCCTGCAGTCTGGGACTCCCAGGCTCAATGATTCTTTTTCTCAGCCTTCTGAATAGTTGGGACTCCACACTCACGCTACAACAACTAGCTTAAGACTTGAGATAATTTGTTTACTGCAGTACACATTTCTGGAGACCAGCTGCTTCTGTGGAATAATTAGTGTCACACGGTGTTTTAAGTGGATATGGAGCTCACCACCATAGCACAGGCTGTGGCTATGAAATCATTACAGCATGCAGTGTGGTATGTACTGCCTTAGTTTTATACAGTTCTGCTTGAGCCTGGTCTTTATGTTTATTACATATCTCTTTAGTGAATGATGCCATACACAGTCTTTTGTGTTTTAAGTTTTATAAATTTTTTTATAATTTGTGTATAATTTATAGTAAGGAGGATAGACTAATATCTACATATATTTTGTACATTCATGGCATATAACTGTTTCTGATTTTTTTGGTATTCCTGGTATGGTTGGACTGTAATTTTTTCAAATTGTTACAGATCTCTAATAAGTTTTCAATATATTTGTTGAGAAACAAATCCGTGGGTAGAACGACCATGCAGCCAAACCGTCATGTGCAGCGGTCAGTTCTGTGTACATACATGTGTGTCATGTTCATCATGGAGGTTTTTCAACTGGCATATTTTATTTCCCATTTTTTCTAGTCCTTACCTGAACAGAGTTGAGTGCTTTTCTAATTCTCCCTGGAGCTTTTCTCCTCTGATCATAGCTTACATGGGAGCTCACGCACACAACGGTCAGCAGAGGCCATGGCTCTGAATTCTTTCACAGAGCAGGGGCTTGACAGGCTCTTTCTGTACTGAGGCGATTAGTAACATTTTAAGGTTTCTGGATGTACATTCTCCTGTTGTATGATTCAGCTCTATCCATGTAGAACAAAAGTAGTCATAGATTATATGTAAACAAGTGGTGTGATTATGTTTGAATAATTTTTTTTTACAAAAAAACACATGGTGGGCTATAACTCGCTGACCTTGGCTCTCTAGGACTATTTTTAAGTGAAGAGAATTACTAGGGTCAGTAAGCATAAAATTGCGTGATTTCTATTAAAATACTATAAATCTTTAAAGTCTGATATTAATGTTTTTAAAAAATTAGTATGAATAAATAATCTCTTTAAGGGGATGTCATGGGAGGGGAGAGAAAGTGAAGAAAATTACAAGTAAAATTGATTTACCATCTTTGTCTCTGGTAACACCCCTCTCTGTGAGCCCTCACACTTGTATGTTTCTCCTCTACCTTAACTGCAAAGTGTGGAGCTCCTGTCCTGCAGGTGTTGTGGTTCTCTGGCCCTTCTGGAGATGTCAAGTGGACCAGGGCCCCAACCCATTCAGTCATCACTCTGATGACCCTGTCCCATGTGATTGCCTGCTGAGACTCAGGCCCCACTTCTGTGTCAAGTGTGAGTGTAAGCAGCTCTAATCAAAAGTATGAATAAGGTTCTTCCAATCTCATAACCATACACAGGCATTTATCAGGTGTCCCTGGGTGCTAGGTTTCTCGGCGAGGGGGAGGCGCGGGGGCTCCCAGGTGTGTACATTGGGGGTGTTGTGTGCATTCCTCCCACATGGGTTGTGTTTGCACAACATTCCTGCAGAGTCTTCCTTATACAACAGCGAGAATTACATAATGTTTGATTTTGTGTAAGTGAACTTCTGAGGTTGGCCTCGGTCACATGCTCATGTTTTCTCTTGAATCGTTGGTGTCTGGTACTGCTATGAGTCATAGTCTCCCTTGCAGTCGTACACTCTGCAGAACTTAGCTTCCTGTGACTCAGGCAGTGCACGACTCGAAGAACAACTGGGTGTGGACTGTGGTGTTGGTGTGGCTGGAGAGTGGCCAGGCTGACTGTTGAGGTTGCTTCCTGGTTGAAGGCGTGTGTTTCAGAATTGATCTTCCTGCGTATCCAAATCACTATGTGATTATTCCAGCCAGGGTCAGTGTTGCTGTGATGAATGCTGCCTCTTACCCATAGCCTTATCACTTGTTGGGGAATAATTTTGGAAATACATGTTTTGTTTAAGTTCAACTATTAAATTGCTTACGCAATCTTGGGTAAATATCTTAACTTTACAGTTGCATTGGATGATCTGTGAAGGCCTTTTCCATTGCTGTCATTCCCACAGGGCCTCCATCTGAAGGGCTTTATTTGAACCCGGCGATCTGCATTGGTAGAGAGTTCTTTATGACAGTGATAATGGGGCCAGAGGAATGAGAGACTTGAAGACTTTTCTTACAATGAACACCTGTACTGTGGGTGCTGTGCACTTCCTCAGGTGTGTGTGCATAGGCAGTCAACATGTGTACTGTGGGTGACATTCTTCTGATGCGAACTGGGTCACCTGGGATCTTCAGGTCCATGAGCGGGAACCACTGAGTGAAGGGGTGGTGTAGGGGCTGGGAAGTGGCTTTCAGGTGATTCCCTGCCACAGGTGACTTGTGACTCAAAACATTTGTTTAACTTTCCATTGCAAATATTTTTCAAAATTTGAAGAACAGTGTCCTGGGTTGCCAGGCTCCCATGTTTACCAGCATTTGGCCAGCAGGGTTGATCCGTCTTCTCCCTTCGACTTGTTAATGTTTAATTTTTTTCTTTCTTTAAACACTTTAATTTCAACATTGTAACTTTTAGTGATAATATCTTAATATTAGTATTTAAGTAAATCTCAGACATCATCTTGTTTTGCAGCATGTGTTTCAGTGGCACCTCTGTCGGCTGAAACCTAGAGTGATGGCCTTCACTGTCTTCACGGTGGCTCAGTGGGCAGCTGGTGCCCTGAGCTGTCTCTGACTCACCTGCCACTGCTGCTGACCCGTCTGTGCTATGCTGTGAGGGGCAGCATGGAGCTCCATGGCTCGGAGCTGTCCACACAGGCGGCAGGCCACAGTGAGTGGCCACATCCATTGCTGGGTGCTGCCGCTGCCACTGCTTGCTGAGGCCGTCTTAATCTCAGCGAAGGGCTTGGGCTACAGGAGGATGCATGGCTCTTTCCCAGCTCTGAATGTCAAGGTCTGTCTCACTGTGCACTGCTGCTGCTTTTCCTCCTGGGTGGGTGCCAGTCCCTTCTCCCAGGTCAGAGTTGTAAGGTGCCCATGTGTGCTTGTGAGGGGCTGGGTGCCACCGGTGATGCTTTGGCTTCCTCCAGTCTACCTGGGGACCGCTGGTTTCACTGTGAATGCTCACTCCTGCCTTCACCATGTTCTTGGCTACGCAGCAAGCAGGTCCCCATCTTTAGAACTTCTAATGAGTTCTTCAGCTGATTTCTATGAAACAGCCTCATGTTCCTATATTACACAGTCGGTAGGGTTCCTCTTGATGCCAGTGGAGTCATGTAGCCACCAGGTCTGTCTCCCTTTCCTCCTGTGGAAGAGCTCAGTTTGCTTGGGAATGTGATAGACATTGCTGGACTGGGCAGAGAGCATGACCTTGATGGAACCACCTCCTCTCAGTCTAGTCCTCGTGAGGGGTGCTGGGAATGCATATCTCCATCTACACCCAAGACCATCCTCTCTCCCTTCTAGTCATCTGAGGGGATGCAAGGGGGTCTTGTCACCGTCCACACACCCCTCCTTGGGTGTTGTCATATGAGGCAGGGGTGCACAGCCTTGAATGAGGGAGGCGGTGCCTGCCTCTCTTCCTGCAGTGGTGGAATCTGGGTTGTCCTGGTCCTTTAGAGGAACTCATCGTGGGTGGTACACAGATTATGGACCATGGCTTGGGCAGGGGTTGCTGATGTCAGCCCCTTCTGTGGCTCTGGCCTCTATACCAAACACCTGGACACCTGTCTTTGCAGGGAGGGACTGGATTTAAAATGACATAAAATGACGCAAATGGTAGAATGGACACTGACAGTGCTCGTCTGTTGTTTATTTCTTATTCTTTGTTTGTCTCTGTTCCTATGAGGTGCCCAGTGGTTCATACTGAACTTGCCTCTGTGTGCTATATTTGCTTTCCTTCAGTGAGTATTTGTGAAAAGTGTTGGGAGGTAGGTAAGGAGTTCCCTACATCTTTTCTGGCACTTCTTGGTGGGACCAACAACTTATGTCAAGGCGGCTAGATCTATCTTCCCTCGGTGACCTTCAGTAAGTGAGCACAGATTTGCACATTTCTTACAACCAAGTCTCATTTTATTGTGATTGGGACAGATGATAACATCATTGCCAACATATTTTCTCCACTAGCAGGTCACAAGCAAGGGATGGAGCC
>DAKLCV010002433.1:0-33389 GCA_030247045.1 Colobus guereza | reverse complement strand
TACCTACCTCTTACGGTCTGCTTACAGGTCAGGTGTTGCGGACCTGGGAGGAGATAATAAGTCAATCAGAGAGTTGTGCAAGCAGATTTGGAGTCCCACTTGGGTCCAAGCAGCACAATTGATTTACAAATGACATTATTTCTGTCTCCCTCTCTCTCTTGCTCTCATCTCTTACTCTTGTCATCTGAAGGAAAAATGATGTAAAAATGGTCAAAATTTATTTTTCAAATGACATCCTGGTCAGTGTGATACTCAGACAAGTCTTTAGTCATGTGGGTCTCTGGTGATTTCCATCTGTTTCTGAAGTCATTCCTTCCTATTTCTCAGAACTTGAGAATTAACAGGCCGTTCCTCCTTTAGGGCTGACTTTGACTTAGCAGATGCCTTTGGTGATGGAAACAGTGAGTAACTCTTTTTAAGTCTCGTCTGTTGTGACTTACTAATCACCAAATTACTGTGATTTCAAGAGACTTATCTCTTTGCATGATCCATGGATTGGGTTTATACAGTGGAAATACTGGAAATATGTGCCTTGTTGTAGTTATTCTTGTTGTTGGATTTTTTACCACCAGTATATTTTATTTTAAAATTGTTACAGTTTCTGGATGATGAAGGCAATGTCACTTCCTGGCCAGGTCAGACTTCATGGGCATGTGACCTGCATGATCACACAGGGACCTGTGCATACAGAACTATATTGGTTATACTCTGCGCTAGCCATCTCAAAATTCTTCATAAAATGGGGAGCAATGGGTCTTGCATTTCACTTTGCAGGACCTCTCAAATTCTGGGTGGTCTGGATACCTGGTTTAGTTTTCTTTGAATACTTGAAAATACTTAAATCCTGTAGCTGGAAGATGATGGAAGAGTTGGCAGAGGCTGTATGTGTATGGACATCCCACCATGACAACAACAAAGGGCACTTTTCCCTGTTTAGTAGACAGTCTCTATGCAATTGATTTTTCATTTGCTTTTCTGGTCGCTATGGAATTGATTTTTCATTTCTTTTGTGGTTGCTACTGAAACTGATTTTCATTTTCTTTTTTTTTTCTGGTCACTATCAAAATTGATTTTCATTTTCTGGTCATTCTCGAAATTGTTTTCATTTTTCTGGTTACTATATGAAATTGATTTTCATTTTTTTGAAGCACTGATGATGTAACTCTGTTTTAAACCGTTGACCCCCAGCACCATCTGTCCCCAAACCAAGCCAGATCAAGCCCCAACCGACCTGGTTCACTGGTAGGGCCTCTAACCCTGGGTAGTCTCTATATCGTTTACTCGCAGTGATGTTTGTCATCTGAGGAGAGGAGATTTCAGGTGAGCCTGTTCCTGCTGTTGAATTACAAGGTACTGCAGTGCTCAAGTAGTGAAAACCTAGATTTCAAAATAGTTTTTGGTTTGGTTTTATTTTCTTTCTTGGTTCACTTCAAAGATAAATGGAACTTCAGATAATTGAATAAGGCTTTTAGATACAGACTTGCTGTGGGAAAACCATCTCTGTGTTTCCTGTGGAAATAACTTGTTTTAAATAATTAGATTTTACTGACTGTTTTTCTCTACATGTTTGTTTAATTTTAACACAGAAAACTATCAAGATGGTCTAAATCCTGTTGACATTAAAAATGGTTTTGCTGGTAATGTTATTATTGGCATACAAATATTCCTTGAACATTTTCTTGTGTCACTTAATCAGTATCATATGACTTTATGTTATTATACTACAATTATACTACATACTTAATTACATACTTTGGTTTCTTTAATCCTAATTCTGAGTTTAATTGAGTTTAAACTTCAGATGGAACTTCAGTGGGCGTGGAACATTATGTGTATGGCATACTGTGTCTTTTATTCTTCTATTCTAGTATATCCTCCCTGATTTCTAGTCATTTTGGTTACATAGACAATAAATTGCCAGGTATATTATGAAAATGTATAAATGATTTAAAAGGGTTAAATCTTTAATCCTAATTCTATTTCTGATGTTTTGGATATAATTTACAAAGCACATTTGACTGCCCTTCATGCACTTTCCTTTATGTTTGAAGATATATTTCTAGGTGCAAGTTGTTTGGATCAATGTTTGTGAATACTTTGGTAGCTTCTGACATGGTTTGGGGTACCTCAGAATTGCACCAATTTATTTTCATGGCAGTGGGATGCATGATGACCTTTCTCACACCATCTCCGATGGTGGTGTTCACCAAAGGTATCTTTGTCCAATAGTGCAAAATGTCACGCTTCTTGTCTTAGTTTCATGTCTTTAATTCTGAACAAAACAAAAACAATGCATCAGTGGGCCGTGGAGACTTATTCTGTGTGTATGGCATACTGTGTCTTTTATTCTTCTATTCTATTATATCCTCCCTGATTTCTAGTCATTTTGAATTACTTATAGACAATAAACATTGCCTGGTATATTATGAAAATGTATTTCCACTTTATTGTTGCCTCTAAAACATTTTAGATGGAACCATTTACAAGCAAGACTTGAATTTTCTTTTTATGTTGTCTTAGGTTTGTCTGGTTTCCACCTTTGTATTACCGTGTTTTCCTTTTAACTGAACCATTTTATCACTGTCTCTCTTCCCTCTTGGGAAGAAAACCATCTTTTTCTTTCATTTGAATTACTTACAACTATAATTGATTTATAGAATGCTAAAATATTTGTAAAACCGAGCATTTTCATTGGGACTCAAATTCTTCTGTGTGCCTTTTCTCCTAGTGATTTCTTTAAATGGATTTCTAAGGTGTTTTCCTGTCAGTATTGATTTGTTTTGCTGAATACATTTTGTGTAAGCTGTTTTCTCCTATTTCTGAACAATAGCAGCATTTTGTGCATTCTCTCTTACTCTCCACTGAATGATGAACCCTTATAGACTCAATTGTTTTCTCTCCATTTCTTATGTTTCTGAGAAGATGTATGATTTGTAAGTGATTTTAAAAAATTGTCTCCTTTTATGTTTTTAGTTGTCTTCAGGGGCATTCTTATTTTATTGAATTGGCTTTGCTAAGAGAACACATGATGGCTGTAAGTATGAGTGAAGAGTAGACATTTTATTCCCTGATTTCAGGCAAAAACCTAAAGGGCTCACCTTTAAATAAAATAAATTGTCTTTACAACGCAGATATTCATTCCGAAGATCTCTATTCTAGTATACTTTTTTCTAAACATACAATAGTACAGATTCTCATACCATGAGACTTCTTATTTCTTTATATACAATATATTTGAAAACCATCGGTTTTTAGTGATTACTAATGTACTGTTGTTACATGGTTTGAAAGTGTTAGATTCAAAGTAGCCTCATGTTTCCTTCATTTAAGCCTCCTTTTCCCTTCCCCGTAAAGTTCTGATGGCCAGGAATAGGGTTCTGCGTATAATCCCAGCACTTTGGGAGGCTAAGATGGGAGGATCGAGCCCAGGAGTTCAAGACCCGGCCTGGGCAACATAGCAAAGACCCCTCTCTACAATGAAATAAAAAATTGGCAGGCGTGGTGGCACATGCCTCCTGGCCCACCTGCTGGGAGGCTGAGGCAGGAGGATTGCTTGAGGCCAGGAGGCGGAGCCTGCAGTGAGCTGTGGTCACACCACTGCACTCCAGCCTGGGTGACAGGGGAGACCCCTCAAAACAAAACAAAAACAGTTCCTCTACCTTAGTTGGGATTTGAAAGCTTAGAACTGGAAGGCAGCCTCTGAGAATGATTGAGAATGTCTCAGCAGTCTGTGGAGCACACCTGGTGGTGAACCCACTTTGAAACACTCTCTGGCCCAAATCTGATCACAGTCATTCTTCCTCCTCTTGGTCTCCCTCACAGAAGGCGTTGTGGGTGTCGAGCGACATGATGATGGGATAGGAATAAACAGGAGCAAATAGTGTGCAGGCAAAGTTGGAGTTCCTAGTCTGTCTGAACAGGAGTTGATTTATAATTTCTTTCTCTCTTTGTGTCTATCTCTTTTTTCTCTCTCTTTCTCTCTTCCCCAGCCCCACCCGACCTTCTGATCTCTAATCTGTTCATGTGAGAGAGAGTGATGTGAAAAATGGTCAGGAATTGCTTTTCTAATGAGATCCTGGTGAGGTCATATTCAGAAAGTATTTACTCACGTGGGGCTCTGGTGATTTCTCTGTTTATGAGCTCATTCCTTCCTCATTCTCTCAGAACTCTGGTATTAACAGCCCGTTTCCTTTTGTGAGGCTGACTTTGACTTAACAGATGCCTTTCATGGTGGAAATAGTGAGTAGCTCTTTCAAGTCTCCTCTGTTGCTGGACTTGCTTGTTATCACTCCATTATTATCATTGCAAAGACTTACTCTTGAGAATGATCAACGGAACTTGTTTCCATAGAAACTTAGGGAGTAAGTGTGATGTTGTTATCTTTTTGATGTTGTTGGACTTTTTTTTAACCAGTTCACTTGCTTTTGTTTTAGTCTTTGGAATGACGTAAGGCAAATGTGACTCTCCTGCCATGTCAGGCGCACAGGCATGCAGCTTGTGAAGTCACCCAGGGGCTGTGCTTACAAAGGTGCTGTATTGGTTTACCGGTCTGTAGTTACCATGTTGCTCTTCTTCATACAGTTGGGATGAGGGTCCCATGTTTTGTTTTGCAGGACCTTGCCAGTTCTGTCACTGGGCTACACACCTGCTTTAGTTTAATTTGATGTTAAGCTGTAGCTGGAAGATGATGGAAGAAGTTGGCAGGAGGCTGTGGGTATGATTATCCCTGCCATGACAAGCAACAAGCTCCCACTTTTACCTGATCTGTCAGCCATCTCTATGCAAATTGACGTTGCATTTTCTTTAAGTGAGGTCACGATTGCAACTCTCATTGTCACAAAGATGACCCAGCACCTCTAATTCACCCAAGCTGAAGCCAAATGCAAACCCTAAGCAACCTGAATTCATTGGTAAGTGCTTCTCACTCTATGGGTTGTCTATATTGTCCACAGTAGTGGTATCCATGTTAGCTGGACGAGAGGCTTTCAGATGAGCATGTGCTTGCTATTGACTCTCTGTACAGAGTTATTCCAGTGGGCAGGGAGGAAGTACACAGTTTTCTAAAATAGATATTGACTTGCATTTTGTTTTAGTTTGCTGATTTTACTTCAAGATTGTATGGAACGTCTAAAACACTGAGCCCAAGATTTTCATATGAACTTGGTATAAAAAATGGCCTGTATTCCTGCAGAGAAACTTGGGTGTTTTCAATGTTTTTGCTCTTGAATATTTGTGTCAGCTACTTTGACACATGAGAGCATTCTTGAATCTGACTAGCAACTGTTTTTGAACTGAATTGTTGTGAAATGTTGAGGGTTTTAGTTTTGTTTTGTTTTAATTTTAACACAGAATCATAAATAATGTGCCTGTCCTCTTAGCATTTTGATAGTTATTGCACTTATTTTTATATATCAGTTTAAAGGAAGCAAATGTTAAGTAGTAAAAGCCAGTCTTTTGTTCATACTGCCTGTAACATTATTATTACTATTTATTATTATTTGAGATGGGTCTCGCTCTGTCACAGGTGGGAGTGCAGTGGCACGATCTCGGCTCACTGCAACCTCTGCCTCCTGGGTTGACAATCTCCTGCCTCAGCCTCCTGAGTAACTGGGATTACAGGCATGCACCACCATGCCCAGCTAATTTTGTGTGTATTTGAGGTACAGATGGGGTTTCACCATGCTAGCCAAGCTGGTCTCAAGCGCCTGACCTCAGGTGATCTGTCACCTTGGCCTCCCAAAGTGCTAGGATTACAGGCATGAGCCACTGCACCCAGCCTATATTATACTTATTAATAGTCACTGAACATGCTCATGTCATTTTATCATTATATATCATGACATTTACTGTCAATTATATGCTATTCTATATAAATATATAATACATTAATTTATTTAACTAATCCCTAATGTCTAAAATATTGTGTCTTCTTACTTTTTAGAGTTCACAATTACAAAGCAAATTTGAGTCAACTTCATCTACTTTTTGAAGATTTCTGGTATTCAAATTGTCTAGATCAATGTATATAGGTCCTTTTATAGTTTTGACCTGGTTCGCCATTGCCCCAATTGTCCCAGTTTATTTTGATGACGGTGTGCAGATCTCGTATCGTCACACATCTCTACTGGTTATCACCTACAAACCTTTGTCAGATAATGTAAGGATTGTATCAAACTTGTCTTAGTTCACATCTCTAATTCTGAAATTTAAAAAAAATAGTGCATTCGGTTAAACATGGATACTTCTTTTTGTGTATTGGATGTTATGCCCTTTATCGTATGTACCTACTGATCTATAAGTCTTCTTCAGTTATTTATGGATTTTAAAGATTATTAGCCACTTACTATGAAAATGTTTTTGCTATGTATTTTGCCTTTTAATATTTTTAACAGGAATGTTTCACAAGCAAGACCTATTTTTTTTATAGTGTCTTAAGTTTGCATGGGTTTTCTGGTTTCGTGACTTTTTTTTGATGGAGAATAATTTTGCCATCGTGTCTCCCACTTGGGAAAGTAAAACCATCTTTTAATTTCATTTTCATTGTCTTCAAACATAAGTTGATCAAAGTTGGGAAACATTTTCAAAGTTGAGCTTTCTCCTTGAGTTTGATCGTCTGTTTTCTGATGATTTCTGTTGATGGATTTCTCAATTGTTTTGTTTTTGTTTCTCTGAATCTATTTCTGTGTCCACTATTTTTCTGTTTATTTCGATCATATACAAAGTTTTGTATATTTTCTTTCTGATCCACAAATTGTTTGCAAATTATTCTTTTAATTTCCTCTTTTTATATTTGTACCTTTTGTTTACAGTTTATTTGTAATTTGGTTGTACTGTCTTTTGCTAGGTGAACCCAGGGCAGCTTTTCATATATGGATGTAAATACAGTAAACAGCTTTTATTTCAGACTTTGGGGCAAAAACCCAAGGAGATTCACCTTTAAATAAAATAAATCACTTCAAAAACCTCTTTCTACTCTAGTATACTTTTTCCTAAACATATAATAGTATAGTTTCTCATACCATGAAATATATTATTTATATGCAATATATTTGACTACTTATTTGATTTTTATTGATTACTCATGTACTGTTACATGGTTTTGGAAAAATGTTGGATTTGATGTCACTCCTCATATTTCTTTTATTTACATTTCCTTGTTATCCTTTCAGTATAACAATTTCCCCAACCTGGCTGGGCACAGTGGCTCACCCTTGTAATCCCAGCACTTTGGCAGGCTGAGGCGGGTGGATCACAAGGTCAGGTTAGGATCAGCTTGGCCAATGGTGAAACACCATCTGTACTAAAAATACAAAATTAGCTGGGTGTGGTGGTGGGCACCTGTGTCCCAGGTACTCAGGAGACTGAGGCAGGAGAATCGCTTCAACCTGGGGAGGAGGAGGTTGTTGTGAGCCGAGTTGCACCACTGCCCTCCAGCCCTAGGGGACAGAGTAAGACTCCGTCTCAAAAAAAAAAAAAAAAAATTCCCCAACTTTGGTTGGGATTTGGCAAACTACTAGAGGCAACCTCTGAAACCATGGTGAGTTTTCACGTCAGTTTGGCTGGCACATCTGGGTTGGTAGAGTCGCTTTTTAGACACCGTCTAGCCCCTATTAGGGCCTCCCTGGCGGACGGTGTTGGTTACCTGGGGAGATGACATTTGGACAGGAAATCAACAGGAAGAACCATGTGCAGGTTAGGTTGGAATTCCAACTCTGTCCAGGCAACACAATTGATTTAGAAATGGTTTATTTCTCTCTCGGCTCTCATCTTTTGCTCTTTTCATCAGAAGAGAGTGATGTGAAAATGATCAGAATTCACTTTTCTGTTGAGATTCTGCTTAGAGGGATATCCAGAAAAGTATTTAGGAGCGTCGGGTTATGGTGTTTTCTGCATCTGTTTACGAGATCATTTCTTCCTCATTTCTCTGAGAACTTTGGTGTTGACAGCCAGTTTCCCTCCTTGAGGGATGACTTTGACTTAGATTCCTTACGACGAGGGAAACTGTGAGTAACTCATAAAGTCTCCTCTGTTGCCGACTTGCTTATACCACCAAATTATTATCGTTTCAAAAGCATTATCTCTTGAGAATGATCAATGAAACCTGTTTGCACAGTGGAAAGTTAGGGGTAGGTGTGTTGTTTGTTTTGATGTTGTTGAACTGTTTTTCTTTTTTTTCTTTTCTTTTTTTGAGGCGAGTCTCACTCTGCCGCCAGGCTGGAGTGCAGTGGCGGATCTCAGCTCACTGCAAGCTCCGCCTCCCGGGTTCCCGCCATTCTCCTGCCTCAGCCTCCCGAGTAGCTGGGACTACAGGCGCCGCCACCTCGCCCGGCTAGTTTTTTTTGTAGTTTTATTAGAGACAGGGTTTCTCCATGTTAGCCAGGATGGTCTCCATCTCCTGACCTCGTGATCCGCCCGTCTTGGCCTCCCAAAGTGCTGGGATTACAGGTGAGCCACAGCCCCCCCGCCCTTTTTTTTACTGGTATGCATAGTTTTATTTTAAAATTCTTACAGTCTTTGGAATGATGTAAGCAAATGTGACTCCCTGGCCAGGTTAGGCTTCATGAGTGTGTGACTTGTTCGATCCCAGGGACCCATGCTTACAAGGTGCCATATTGGTTTATGAGTCTGTAGTTGTCATCTTGAAATTATTAATACAGTTGAACAAGGGTTTCTGCATTTTCGTTTACACAGTACCTTGCCAGTTCTATAGCTGATCTGGCGGCCTGATAGGTTTTATTGAAAATACTTGAAGGTAAGTACTGTAGCTGGAAGATGTTGGAAGGATATTGGCAGGTGGCTGTGTGTATGGGTATCCCCACCATGACAGAGAACAAGGTCCAGTTTTTCTCTGTTTAGTGAGCGTCTGTATGCAAATTGATGTTTCCTTTTCTTCACTGCAAGGCACTCATAATCGCAACTCTCATCTTACCAACACATGAGCCAGCACCACCTACTTTTAAACCAAAGCCAAGTCCAAACCCCAAGCAGCCTGATTCCACTGGTAAGAGCCTGTAACCCTATGGGTCATCTGTATGTTGTTTACAGGACAGTGATGTCCATGTCAGCTGGGAGGAGATTTCACGTGAGACCTGTGCTCACTCTTTACTCCTTGTACAAGGAAATTCCAGTGCTGAAGTGGCGAAAAATCTAGTTTTCAACTATGATTTTATTTGGATTACATTTTAGTGTCCTGATTTTACTTCTAAGATTTTAAGATTTAAGTCATAAATCTTAAATAGGATCTTAAATTCTGAGATTTTTGGATTCCACCTCTGAAGAGTGGAATGCCAGGTTTAAACATGACATGCTATGAAGGATGGATCTGTGCATTCCCAGTGGAGATGAGTGTTTTTGAATAGTTATATAGTTACTGAATTTTTTACGCTTGTTTAACTTGTAACACAGAAAAATATAGTGTCCAAATCCTGTTGACATTTTGATAGTTATGTGCTAATAACGTTATTTTGGCATATTCATATTTCTTGATGATTTTCTCAGGTCATTTAAGTCTTTCTAACATGACTTTTACTATCAATTTATATTCTTATTTGTTTCACACATAATTATATACTTCAGTATTTAATTTTGAACATGTTATAGTTCTTCTAACATTTTAAATTATGGATTTCAAAGCCAATTTGAATCAACTTTATGCACTTGTTTTATTCCTTTGAATCAATTTCTAGAATGCAAGTTGTTTAGATCAATGTGTGAGTACTTCTATAGCTTTTGACCTGGTTCTGAAATTGCCCCAATTATATGAATTTATTTTGATGCCAGGGATATGTGCAGATGTCCCTTTCTTCCACCATCATTACTACTGGTGATCACCTAGAAAACCTTTGTCGTGTACTATCACATATAACATTAATCTTTGCCTAGTTTCAGTTCTTTCGTCTGTAATTAAAAAAAAAAGTACATCAGTTGGCCATATATACTTCTTTTTTTCTTTTGAGACAGAGTCTCGCTCTGTCGCCACGCTGGAGTTCAGGGCACCATCTTGGCTCACTGCAACCTTACGCCTCCCGGGTTCAAGCAGTTCTCTGCCTCAGCCTCCCAAGTAGCTGGGACTAAGTGAGGCGCACACCATCATGCCCAGATAATTTTTTTGTATTTAGTAGAGACGGGGTTTCACCAGGTTGCCCAGGCTGGTCTCCTGAGCTCAGGCATCTAACCACCTCGGCTTCCCAAAGTGCTGGGATTACAGGCAAGAGCCACTGCGCCCAGCCTACTTCTTCTTTTATGTATTTGTTACTTTGCCTTTATTCTTATCTCGATATGTCCCTACTGTTTTATAAGCGTTCATTTTTAGACATTAAATATTGCCAACCATTTACTATGAAAATGCTTTTCATCTTATTTTTGCCATTGGATAGTTGAACAGTATTTTTTGACAGGCAGGTCTTCAAATTTTTATTCATGGTGTCTTATATTTGAGCTTTCTGATTTTAGTGACTTTTTTTTTTTTTTTTGTGAGACAGAATCTTGCTCTATCGCCCAGGCTGGAATGCAGTGGCATGATCTTGACTCACTGCAACCTCTGCCTCCTGGGTTCAAGCAATTCTTCTGCCTCAGCTTCCCGGGCAGCTGAGACTACTGGTGCCCACCACCACATCCAGCTAATTTTTGTATTTTTAGTGGAGACAGGATTTCACCATATTGGCCAGGCTGGTCTCGAACTCATGACCTCATGATCTACCTGCCTCAGCCTCCCAAAGTGCTGGGATTACAGGCGTGAGCCACCACGCCCGGCTGACATTTTTTCCTTTGAACTTCAGAACCATTTTGTCATTGCCCCCTTCCCTTTTGGGAAAAATAAAACCTTTTTTTTTTTTAATTGTTTACAAGTAAGAGTTGACTTGTAGAGTGCCGACATGCCTGAAAAATTGCGATTTGTCTAGATATTCGATGTACCTCTTTCCCCGATGATTTCTTTTAATGGAGTTCTAATTTTTCTTTTTTTCGTTTCTCTGGATATATTTTTATGCCCACTATCTTTCTGTTTATTGTTGTAACATAGAAAAGTTTAATATATTTTCCTTGCTGTATCCTGAGCTATGAACCCTTATTAAATTTCTATTTTTCTCATTTCTTACCTTTTGAAGACAATCATATTATTTGCCCATGATTTTAAAATATTTTTCAATTTTCTGTCTTTATATATTTCTCTTCACATTTTATTTGTATTTTTGTTGTATTACCTTTCATAGTAAACCCAGGACAGGTTTCAATATGAGTGAAGAGCAGATATTTTAAATTGTGACTTTAAAGTGAAAACCAAAGATATTAACCTTTAAATAAAATAAATTACCTTTTTAAAAATGTACCCATTTCAGGAAGGATCTCTCTATTGTGGTACACTGTTTTCCCAAAATATATATATTATTGGTTTCATACCATGAGGTTTCTTATTTCTTTATATATATTTGTATAATCATCTGGTTTTATTGATTACTCATCAAAACCATATAAGTTATTGATTACATCATTGAAACCATGTAAGTGTATTTTTTTTTTGAGACAGAGTCTCGCTCTGTTGCCAGGCTGGAGTGCAGTGGCGGATCTCGGCTCACTGCAAGCTCCGCCTCCCGGGTTTACGCCATTCTCCTGCCTCAGCCTCCCCAGTAGTTAGGACTACAGGCGCCCGCCACCTCGCCCGGCTAGTTTTTGTATTTTTAGTAGAGGCGGGGTTTCACTGTGTTAGCCAGGATGGTCTCGATCTCCTGACCTCGTGATCTGCCCGTCTCGGCCTCCCAAAGTGCTGGGATTACAGGCTTGAGCCACTGCACCTGGCCGTAAGTGTATTCTTACATGGTTTTGGAAAAATGTTGGATTTGATGTAGCCCTTCATGTTTCTTTTATTTAAGCCTCCTTATTATCGCCTTTCAGTATAAAATTGTCTCAACCTTAGTCGGTTTTGGAAGCTTAACACTAGAAGGCAACCTCTGAAACCACGGTGAATTTTTACGTCAGTTTGTCCAGCATGTCTGGGTTGATAGAGCCACTTTTTGACACCCTGTCGCCCAAATCTGATCACAATCATGTGTCCCCATCTCTTGGGGCCTCTGTGGTGGAGGTGTTGGTTACCTGGAGGAGATGATGATGGGATGGGAAATCAACAGGAGGAATCATGTGTTAACAGGGTTGAGTTCCAACCCGTCCAGCCAGCACAGTTCATTTATAAATTACTTTGTTTCTCTGTCTCTCTTTCCACCCTCGACTCTTGCTCTCATCTTTTACTCTTTGCATCTGAGAGAAGCGTGATGTGAATGATCAATTCACTTTTCTTATGAGGTGCTGATCACAATGATACTAGAAAACACTTAGAAACACACGCCTGTGGTGTTTTCTCCATCTGCTTCAGGTCATTTCTTCCTTATTTCTCTCAGAACTTTGGTGTTAACAGCCTGTCTGCCTTCTTTGGGGATGACTTTGATTTCATAGATGTTTCTTAGTGGTGAGCGAGCACTAAGTAACTCTTTAAGTCTCCTCTGTTGCCGATGCTTATAGTTTATTTGTGTTTTGAGTGCTGTAGAAAGAGCAGTGATGAAGTTTGAGGCTTCTAGATGCTTCCATATTGGTTGCCTGGGGCTTGGGCAAGGGACATGTGGACCCCTGGGGCGTGACAGTTGAGATGACAGCTGAGGAATGAGGATGACTTACATCCCAAGGAGTGGGCCAAAGGGAGTTTTGTGTAGCAAATGTGGCATGTGCAAAGGGCCTGTGGTCAATGGAACTGAGGCTGCCTATGGGGCCCAGTGAGGGGGAAAAGAAGAAGTGAGGTATGGCATGGGATGGAGGGCAGAGTGAGGCCACAGTCAGTGCCAGTCTTGAAAATGTCCTTGAGTGTCCCCAGGGGCCATCCTTGTTTTCAGTGCTTATTACCCTTGCTCCCCTCTGCTTGCTCCCAGAGAGCTCTCTCTTGCCTTCCAGCTCTGCATCTCTCAGATCCAGGCTCTGATCCCACGCTGCTGTTGCTTACACTCTGTACCCGTTGCTAATGTCATCATTCCCTTCAGCAGCTAAGTGCAAAATTCACTTCCCATTAGAAAAGCAATCTATACTAATAACAGCCAACTGGGAGACCCTAAAGAGTGCAGTTAAAGAAAAAAAAAAAAATTCAAATTTTCCTTCGAAAAGAAACCAGTGATATCACTTGGGTCCCCTCTCTGAGGTTCGAAAGCCTCTCCATTAGTGTTAGTTGCTTTTAGGCCTGTTCTTACTGCATTAGCAAGGTGTATCTTTCTCTTCATATGCAGACAGTGCCCTCTCCTGGTGGGAGGCTCTCAGTCTCTGTCTACAGATCCAAGTCCTGAGAGGCAGAGGGGTCCCCAACTGTCCATCTTCTGCCAAAGTGGTGCCCTTGGGAATCACCAACTTCCTATGCCCACCTGTTCCAGCTACTTGGTTCACTTTGAGCTCCTCAAGGTGACACCCTTCCTCATCAGGCTCCCAGATGCATCAGGTGTTCAAACCCCATGTGACAGGTGAAATACTGGTCGCCAGAGATGCCCACATTCTAACCCTTGATCGGGTAAATGTGTGACCTTATGCAACATGCGACTTTGCAGGTGGGATTTCGTGGGATCTTGACATGGGAAGATTATTTAGGATGAGCTGTGTAATGGAATCACAGGTTCCTTATAAAGTGAGACCTGTGTCAGAAGATGAAGGTGTTCATATGTGGAAAGAGACAGAAAGAAAAATAGAGAGGACCACTGAAAAAAGAATTGAAAGACTGTGGCACCCAGGTTGCCATGGCTGCCCCAGCCCTTCAAATTCTCCTAAAGCCTCAAATGATCTTTGCCTGGAAGATGCCAGCCCACTGGATAGCTGAGATGCAGCTGTTGGAGGGTGAATCTAGCCTGTGAGGACCCAGTAACCTGGATCCAGTGCGTGCGATAAGGATTGAATGAGTGGTCATTTATTGATGAGTGATTGCTGGTTTTCTTGGCTAGCTGGGCCCTGGGTCACAGGGATGGGAGGGCTGAGATGAACCTGGAAAAAAGGCTTCTCAGCACAGAGTCCCAGAGATTTTGAGTATGTGTATAGAAAAAAGCCATTGTTCCTACACATTCAGTGTCAGAAGTGAAGGATGAGAATGGTGTGCATGTAAAAGGAAAAACAGCTTTTTCCCCCTGTACGTGAGGTCACAGCAAATTTGCAAGATTCAGTGCATGGTGAAAGAAGCAGGCAGCCCCTGACATCCAGGGACTGGCCTGGCTCCCACTGCCTGGCTTGGGGTTCCCTGTTGGTCATAAGGAATGTCACAGACAGGAGATTTTAAAGTCAATAAGAAATGTCAGACAAGAGCACTGTGACTACAGTGAAGTCAGGAAACAGGTTGTGCTTTGGCTGGTTCTTGATTTATTTTAGCTCAAGGCATTCAGTATGCCAAGGTGGCATATTTTGGGGTGTCACATAATCTCTTACATTTGTATTTAGGGTGGGGTGTCCCGTACCCCCTCATCTGGAAGGTTGTAGCACTTCCTGCTTTCTAGAGATGGTAAATGAACTCCCTGGGTCACTGGGAAGGTTGTAGTACTTCCTGTTTCCCAGAGATGGTAAGTAAACTTCCTGGATCACTGGGGATGTTGTAGCACTTCCTGCTACTTAGAGATGGTCAATTAACTTCCTAGGTCACTGGAAAGGTTGTAGCACTTCCTGCTTCCTGGAGATGGTAAATAAACTTCCAGGGTCTGGGGAGTTGTAGCACTTCCGCTACCTGGGGATGGTAAGAGAACTTCCTGGGTCACTGGGAGGTTGTACTTCCTGCTTTCTAGAGATGGTAAATGAACTTCGGGGTCATTGGAAGGTTGCAGCACTTTCTAGTTTATAGGGACACTGTAACACTTCCTGGTTTATCTGGAGATTGTAATGCTTTGTGAGTCATAGGGACATTGCAACACTTTCTAGCTCACATTGTTGCATTTCCTGGTTCAAATGGGTAATAGTAGCACTTCCTGGTTCCTAGGGATAAATGTACCACTTCCTGGTTCACAGGGATATTGCAACACTTTTGGTTCATACAGATAATTGTCACACTTCCTGATTCACAGGGACCTTGCAACACTTTCTGGTTCATGCGGGTAATTGTAGCACTTCCTGTTTCATATGGGCGTTGTAGTACTTCCTAGTTCATACAGATAATTATAGTACCTCCTGGTTCATATAGATAAGTAGCACTTCCGGGTCACAGGGACATTGCAATACTTTCAATTCACAGGGACGTTGCAAGACTTACTGGTTCATTCGGATAATTGTAGAACTTCCTGGTTTGCAGAACATGGTTACACTTCCTGGTTCATAGGGATAATTGTAGCACTTCCGGTTTGCAGGGACACTGCAATACTTCCTGGTTCATAGGGATAATTGTAGCACTTCTTAGTTTCTAGGGACATTGTAACACTTCCTGGGTCACGGTGACACTGCGACACTTTCTGGTTCATATGAATAATTGTAGAACTTCCTAGTTCATGAAGACTTTTGCAACCCTCTGGTTCATAGGAATAATTGTAGCACTCCGTGGTTTGTCGGACATTGCCACTACCTGGTTCATCTGGATAATTGTAGCACTTCCTGGTTCATAGGGAAATTGTGACACTTTCGGCTTCATAGTGGCATTGCCACACTTCCTGGTCCATAGGGATAATTGTAGCACCTCCTGGTTCGTGGGACATTGCCACACTTCCTGGTCCGTCTGGGTCATTGCGGCACTTCCTGCTTCATGGGGAAAGTGTGACACTTTCGGCTTCATAGTGGCACTGCCACACTTCCTGGTCCATGGGGATAATTGTAGCACTGCCTGGTTCATAGGGACATTGCCAGACTTCCTGGTCCGTCTGGATAATCGTGGCACTTCCTGGTACATGGGGAAAGTCTGACACATTCGGTTTCATGGTGGCACTGCCACACTTCCTGATCGTGGGGATAATGGTAGCACCTCCTGGTTCGTGGGACATTACCACTTCCTGGTCCATCTGGATAATTGTGGCACTTCCTGTTTCATGGAGAAAGTGTGACACTTGCGGCTTCATAGTGGCACTGCCACACTTCCTGGTCGTGGGGATAATGGTAGCACCGCCGGGTTCGTGGGACATTGCCACACTTCCTGGTCCGTCTGGATAATTGTGGCACTTCCTGGTTCATGGGGAAAGTGTCACACTTTGGTCTTCATAGTAGCACTGCCACACTTCCTGGTCTGTGGGGATAATGCTAGCACTGCCTGGTTGGTAGCGAGGTTGCCACACTTCCTGGTCCATCTGGATAATTGTGGCACTTCCTCGTTCATGGGGAAAGTGTGACACTTTCGGCTTCATAGTGCCACTGCCACTCTTCCTGATCCGTCTGGATAATTGTGGCACATCCTGGTTCATGGGACATTGCCACACTTCCTGATCACGTCTGGATAATTGTGGCACCTCCTGGTTCATGGGGAAAGTGTGACACTTTCGGCTTCATGAGTGGCACTGCCACGCTTCCTGGTCGTGGGGATAATTGTAGCACCTCCTGGTTCATAGGGACATTGCCACACTTCCTGGTCCATCTGGGTAATTGTGGCACATCCTGGTTCATGGGGAAAGTGTGACACTTTCGGCTTCATAGTGGCACTGCCACGCTTCCTGGTCCGTGGGGATAATTGTAGCACCTCATGGTTCGTAGGGACATTGCCACACTTCCTGGTCCATCTGGGTAATTGTGGCACATCCTGGTTCATGGGGAAAGTGTGACACTTTCGGCTTCATGAGTGGCACTGCACCTTCCTGATTCCTGGGGATAACTGTGCATGCTACCTGTGGCCCTAACAGGCGAGGCAGGAGGTGGTAAAATATAAATTTTAAGGGAGGCTGGTAAATTTTGTGGAAAATCCCTTTCTTTTCTAGGAGATGAATCTGGAAACTGTCAGTGTGCTACATGAAAAGGTGCCATATTATTTATCTCTGACTAAGGTTTCTACTGTGGACAGGTGGAAAGCAAAGAAAATAATCCTATAGAAATATGGAAGGAAACTGATATTGATTTTTGCAAAATAAATTCAGAGTAGCTCTCAGAGGCTTTGGGTATATCTAGGTCACTGGGAAAAAATCGCATTTTGTGACACATAGGAGAAATATGGTTATTTCTTACATGGCTATTAAATGGATTCAGAACCTTTTATTATTATACCAAGATTATTCCAACCAAATAGAAATTGCATATATATATGAGCAGAATGCAGGAAAAAACTTTGACAACATTATGAATTTAGATCAGTTTTCCATAAAGGAATTCATGGTTAAATTAACCTCAAAACCTCAAATAAGATTATGCTAATGGATTCTGGGCTTAATACCTGGGTGATGGGTTGATCTGTGCAAAATCACCATGGCACGTTTACTTTTGTAACAAACCTACACATCCTGCACCTGTACCCTGAGTTAAACCTTGAAGGAAAAACATGTCAGCTACTTTGCATATGATTATGTGGCCCAACACAGAGTGAGTAAGTCACTGCCTATGTGTCTCTCTTTGAACTCCAAAACCATGCAGGGTACAACATGGACACTCTAGGAGCTATCAAAATATTTTCAATATTTTCCATAGTAATAATTGTAATCTAAACACATGAATCAAATGGACTAGAAATCAAAGTGCCTTCCTTAGCCAGGAGTAAACAGTAAAGGCACATTTTCTTTATCCAGTCTACCATTGATGGGCATTTAGGTTGACTCCATTTCTTTAACTTTTCAGGTCTAGATAGCTCTTTTTCACTTTAATTTTAGGTTTAGATAAATTGTGTGTCACTGGGGTTGGTTTACAGATTATTTCATCCCCAGGTAATAGGCATAGTATCGATAGGTACTTTTCAATCCTCATGCTCCTCCACCCTACACCTTCAAGTGAGCCCTGGTGTCTGTTGTTCCTTTCTTTGTGTCCATGCATGCGCGGTGTTTAGCTCAACTTATAAATGAGAACATGCAGTATTTGGTTTGCTGTTTCTGCATTAGTTTGAGGCTAATGCCCTCCAGCTCCATCCATGTTGCTGGAAGGCCATGATCTCATTCTTTTTGTGGCTGCTTTGCTGCGATGAATAGTGCTGCAATGAACATGCATGTGAATGTGTCTTTACAATAGAACAATTTATATTCCTTTGGGTAGGTACCCAATAATGGGATTACTGAGTTGAATGCATATTTGACTTTAAGTTCTTTGAGAAATCACTGAACTGCTTTTCACAATGGCTAATCTAATTTACATCTCCACCAGCAGTGTATAAGTGTTCCCTTTTCTCCACAACCTTGACAGCATCTGCTATTTTTTGACTTTTAATAATAGCCCTTCTGACTGGTGTGACTTGGTATCTCATTGTGCTTTTGATTTGCATTTCTCTAATGATAGTAATATTAAGCATTTTGTATGCTTATCGGACACATGTCGTCTTTTCTTTGAAAAGCATCTATTCATGTGCTTTGCCCATCTTATAATTGGGTTTTTCCTTGTAAATTTGTTTAAGTGCCTTATAGATTCTGAATATTAGACCTATGTCAGATGTTATAGTTTGCAAATATTTTCTCCCATTCTGTAGGTTTTCTGTTGATACTTTTTGTTGTCATATAGAGGCCCTTTACTTTAGTGGGTCAATTTGTCAATTTTGTTGTTGTTGCAATTGCTTTTGGAGCCTTAGTCATGAATTTTCAGATCATGCCAAAAACTCCCTAGGTAATCTTCTAGGGTTTTATATATCGTCAATTTACATTTAAATCTTGCATCCATCTTGAGTTGATTTTCATATATGGTGCAAGGAAAAATATAGTTTCAGTCTTCTGCATGGCTAGCCAATTATTACAGCACCATTTACTGAACAGGGAATCCTTTCCTCGTTGCTTGTTTTGTCAGTCTTGTTGAAGATCAGATTCTTGTAGGTATGTGACCTTATTTCTGGGCTCTTTATTGTGTTCAGTGGTCTATATGTCTAGTTTTGTACCAGTACCAAGCTTTTTTGGTTACTGTAGCCTTACTATAGTTTGAAACCAGTTAATGTGTTGCCTCCAGCTTTTATCTTTTTGTTTGGAATTCCTTGGTGATTTGGGCTTTAAGTTCCATACTAATTTTAAAACAGTTTTAATAATTTCATAAGAATGTAGTTTGTAGTTTGATAAGAATAACCTTGAGTCTGTAAGTTGCTTTGGGCAGTATGGCCATTTAACAATATTGATTCTTCCTATCCATGATCACAGAATATTTTTATTTGTTTGTGTCATCTCTGATTTCTTTGAGCAGTATTTTGTAATTCTCACTGTAGAGATCTTTGTCCTCCCTGGTTAGCTGTATTCCTAGGTATTTTATTCTTTTTGTGGCTCTTGTGAATGGGACTGTATTCTTGACTTGGCTCTCAACTTGAATATTGTAAGTGTATAGGAATGCTACCTTTTGTTTGTTTGTTTCTGGGAAAAGACAAAAAACAACAACAAAACTCTGTGCCTCACTCACCATATTCACTGAAGTAGTCTCTAGATTACATTTGCTGTGTATACAGCTGAAATCCTCCTCAAGACAAAACTTGACCACTAATGAGGGATTGAGTGTAATGCACCAGAGTAGGTGACTAAAATGTTTTAACCACTGGTAGCAACTTGTAGTAAACCTAGGGCTCACATAGGGCTTAACTTGAATGAGATAGTATCGTTTATATTCAAAAATAACATATTTTTAAATTCGAGTTACTAAACATGTAGCAGTGACATCCACAATCATATACTGAGAACATACAACTTATCAGACACTTTAATGAGAACATATCTCATCTAATCATCACCACAACCTTCTAAGGGTATTAATATTTTCTTTCCATTTATAGACATAGAGGCTGAGACTTAGAGGTGAGAGTGGCATAACCATGGTCACACGGTCAAAGCAGGCAGGCCAGAAACAATCAAATAGTTTTTGACACCAAACTGCATGGTCAAGATACAAAGCACTGCACGGTACTGTGGACACAATATTCAACAAGGTGGTCAGTATACAGAAAAAGCTTAGAATTTAGTGAAGGACATCACCTCAAAATACTATTCTCAACTTCCTGTTCTTACCATCTAGTCTTAGGTTCATTTTGTCTGTAATCATACCAGTGATATTCATCATCACCTAAGTATGATTCTTACTTTTATTCCATATTCACATAAAAATGCACAGCCATTAATGTTCCTATTAAACCTAATTTTCTCCTACAAAGAAATGACTTGTTGGGAGAAAGGAGGGCAGATTAGAATAAAATGTAAGGGATCAGGATGGTATTTTCTGCAAAAGGAAAAAGATGACTGCAGTCAAGAGAAAAAATGAAATGGAAGGTAAAGGTCTATATTCTTGGGGAAGAAATATGCCAAAAAAGCAACAAAAGAGCAAAATAATACAATGAAACTAAATCATTTAAAAATAGTTGTTGGATACTTATTATCTTTCTGGCACCATTACAGTTTCTTGGAATATAGCAGAGAATGAAACATTCTGACATTTCTGCACTAGACTTTACATGATAATGAATAAGAGATAAATAAGAAAAATTTATAAAATGTTAGGAGTTGGTTACTTCAGTGGAAAATAAAATTACTAAGGAAAGCAAAGTCTAGGGACATGGCTACAGGCGTGATGCTACATGGAATGGTTTATTGTAAGGTGAGATTTGAGTGAAAAATAAAGGGAGTATTGAGGATAAAGTAATACAGATATCAGAAAGATCATTCCTGGCAGAGGAATAGGGTACAGAGCCCTACAATGAGAGCTTTCTAGGAAAATCGAGAGGTCGATCTGGCTAAAGTAGAGTGAAGATAAGAACTGAAGTATGTAACATGGAACAGATCAAATTGGTCTTTTAGGTTTTGTGGGATTTTGAATTCACTTTGGTGAAAAAACTCAACTGAAAACTATTAAGTAAAGAAAATTAGTAAACTATTGTTTTAAAGGGATTATCCTGGCTACTGTGTTGATGAGAAACTATACAGAGGCAAGAGTATATGTAGGGCTATTTCTGAGATATTGGCCGAGCAACTAGAAAAATGGAGCTACTAACCATTGAGATAAAGTAGGCTTTTGGGTGAAACAAGCTCAAGGGAAAATATCAGTCCAACTGTCAACATGCTGAATTTAAAAGCCTATTAGAAAAAATTGAAAAAAGAAAAAGAAAAATTTTCTGTTTTCTGTCTTGAAACTGTAAATAAATAGCAAAAATGTTGCCTTAAGAAAAAAATGCCTATTGACTTCCAAGTGGAGATGTAGAGTAGGTAGTTGGATATATTAATTAGTTTAGAATTGGAGAAAGTGATCTGAGCAAGATATACACATTTGAAAGTTGTCAACTTACAGATAGTATTTTAAAGTCATACATTTGGATGAAGTAATCAAGAAAGAGAATAAAGAAGACCAAAAGCCTTAGGATATTAATAACTTAGAAGTTAGAAAGAAGAGGACCTTAGAAGACCTTAGAAACTTGAAGAAATGTCAGTGAGGTGGGAAAAAAAAAAAAAAAAAAAAAACAAGGGTATAGAATGAAATGCACAATGACTGAATCTGTGAATACTTGTATTCAACTCTATGAGGAGCCCTAGTACTGCAAAAAATTCAGTATTGTCTTTCAACAAAGACCAGTTTGGCATTACACAAAAATACTTTCACATGTCCAAAGCAATGGGCAGTATCCTGGGGTGCAGCGGGATAATTAAGGAATCAGAGACTGAGGATTAAGGAGAAATTGTTTATTTAGGTGCACCGACCCAGTCAGATTAACATCAAGGACTGAGCCTGGAACAGAGTCAAGCTACCTTTTAAGCATTTACGTGGAGCAGGGAATAGTTGTGCAGGGAAGCATATTACAGAAGCAGAAACAAAGACAGTTATTCAGTTAAGACATGTGTTAACATTATTTTTACTTTTCAAGGAACAACATGTTTTACCTGTTGAGATTATCTGTTTAGTGACCTTGCAGCTGCACAGCTAGAGAAACAGTCTTCACAATGCCTGGGAAAGGAGAGATGAGGCTCACTAGTCACAGAAAAACAGGCAGTCAGTTTTTAAAACTCAGCTCTTTCTCTTCCTCCGAGAATTTTTGCTTGCATACAACTGAGTTTTGCTTACACATTTTAAATTTCTTTTAATTCCTGTTCCATTTCCCACTTTGGTGCTTTTATAACAAAAGGTGTTAATAAGCAGTATTATTGTCACTGTTTGCGTGGCTGGACTTTTTGTCTACTGGCAGTGGCTGATATTTGGTTAATGCCATCAACTGTGCAGTAGTGTGTCAGGTGACTATTGCCTCTATAGTTGACTGAATACTCTAATATACAGGAGTAAAGGCAAGGGAGATGAGGCAGATGCCAAGATAAACAAAACCTACCAGTGAGGATTTTAAATCCTCAAGGTTAACAACCGTCCTCTAAATAAGGAATCTGGGTACCGTCTGCACCAAGTCTGAACTGGAACATGGGCCAACTTGCATATTCTAGCTGTGATTATGCTTCTTTTAGTTCTTCTTTTGTTTTCATCATAAAATGGATACCATAAGAGTTCCCTTTGCTTTAGAATTTAAAAGAAGGATGGCGATTATTCCTAACACACACGTGCCCTGTCCATTGAGCCAGCAGTTGCGTCGCCCATGGTCTATAGATCAATATAGGCCAGAGGTGCTGTCAAGCATTTAGACCTCTAGCTGATGCCAGAGTGGCTTAGAGTAGAGAACTGGGATAAAGGGTTTGGATCTGTTAACTAGGAGTCGTTCTAGGCATTTCTCCATAGGTTTTGTTTTAATCTTATCATAATACTGTTGCCCTAGGCAGGTTGTTTTCCTGCTGCCTCTGTGAAAGCGTTTTCCCATCAGGTGATATAGTATTTTCAATTATAGGGTTTTAACTGTGAAATACTGGCTAAGGCTGTTGGTTTGCAGGGGTTAGATGAAGTGAAGTTATCTTGTAGCATTGGTTTCTTAGCCTCCATGGCCACTGGTCCCTCATATTAGTTCCTCCACATACATAGCATGAGTAGCTGCCAGCTATGTTTTCAGATAATTGAGCCAATAAGTTTTGGTTGATGGAAATGTTCAGGCACTGACTGATCAAAATGCTTATAGAATGACTTGTGGACCTGAAATTGCAGGGTTGGACACATTTGAGTCCTGTTAGTCTTGTTGACGATTAGTAGTGGAACAGCAAAGCCTGCTTTTGTCTATCAGCTTGTAATGTTGCTGTCTGTCCTGTAGACCAGAAGGTAGCTCTGGCTATAAGATAGTAAAATTCAAAGTTGTATGTCCTTATCTTACAGTTTGGTTTGGATGACATACTACTTAGCAGAGTAGTCCTTTCTGAATATAAGTGTTGGAGCTCTGTTAGCACAGACCACTGAATGTTACAGTCTGGGTATCTGATTTGCTGTTCTCCATACAGATGTTTAGGGCTGCTCCTGCTAAGCGTCTCTCTTGGGTTAAACCATTGCAGACTATTTCTGGTTGTACGTGTAGGTTTCTAACTTGGTTCCTGTACGTTTATGGTAGGTATGGTACAGTAGAGTTTTAACTGTGGTATTCCTTACCCAGGTAGTGTGTACAAAGTGTGAACGTCCTTCTAGAATTTCTCCCTTCTGGAATAGGCAGAAATGGTAACAATATCAGTGTATGTAATAGAAACATGCTTATACCACATATGGGCATGGCCTTCTGAGCATAGACATTTGCAGAATTTGCAATGATAACATAACAACAGAACAATCAGTTGTGGCAGAATTATAACTAGGCTTATGAATTATATTCACATTTACTTATCCAGAGATGGTCCTCTTAGCTTCAGCTGTGTGTGGACTAGTCAGCTCCTGGGGTGTGACTAGGCAGAGCTTGCAGGATCCTCAAGGTTCAGCTGTGTGAACTGACCAGCCTCTGGTGTGGTCAGAACAGGGTGGTTGTCCTTCTTACTGGTGGTTGGGTTTCACTGTGGGACCATTTGGATGGGGCAACTTGGATCTTATTGGTTAATCCACTGGTCGTTGTCAGGAGTCACTGCTGCCGCTAGTTTAGCCGACTATGATGAATCAAGGTATGACACCTGCAACTTTAACAGCAGTGGGAGTGAACATGATTTCAATATGGGGCCCATCCGTAAGGGTCCTAAGTTGTTAGATTCACCTTTTAACCCAGGTCTGCCCGGCTTATGTGGATGCACTGTGTCCGTTAGACTTATAGGTATTCTTTCCTTACCCAGCTTTGCATCTTCTGCATTATCACTCCTAAAAGCCTGCATCTGTCTCCAAGTGTTAACTCTCTTAACTCCTTTAAATCTTTTTAATTTGACTAATGATTGAGGGTGACCTTCAAACAATATTTATAGGGCAAATACCCAGTTGTTTTGTACAGGTGCATCTGAGTCAGAGGAGGACCACAGGCATGACCTGATCCTAACTTTGATGAGCTTCTTGACACAATTTCTTCAGCAGCTGTTTGAGTGTCTGGTTCATGCTCTTTACTTTATCTGAGCTCTGCAGCCTGTGGGCTGTATGTAATTTCCATTTATTTTTAATAGTTGAGTTAAATCCTGAACTTCATTACAAATGTTGGTCCATTGTCTGATCTTAGGTTAGAAGCAGTCAAATTTGGAATAATGTCTTTAGCAACACTTTGGTCACGCTAGTGCCTTCTCTGTCCAGGTAAGGAAGGCCTTTACTCATCCTGAAAGGTGCAAATGAACACCAACACGTGCTGATAGCCCCATCTCAGGATAATATGCGAAGTCCATAGCAGTTTTTCACAGGGCATGGCTCCACTTGCCTGTTTCCTGAGATGCCTGGGGGCCAAGTAGGCCCTTGTCATGAATTATTCTGAACCTGAGTTAAACATTGTTTGTTTACAAATGGCTTGAGTGGTAGCAGTGAGCCATGGCACATAGAAATGATGCCTTTATAATGTCTTCAGTGCAATTTTTTTTTTCTCATGGGGTTCCTTAGTGGGACTGTTTTACAAATCTGGGGACCACCATTTCAGGTATGGCTAGCCTCCTATTGGAGAATTTTACCATCTTTCTTCAATGTAGTTCTTTTTCTGACAAAACAAACCCTTTCATTTGGAGTGTAGGTTGGGATTTATGAGAGAATCTCGGGAGGAGGAGGCATAGCTAAGGCTTCCTCTTTTAGAAGGTGGTGGTGTCATTGCAGCCTGCTCTGACTCTTCATCTGCTTATTTTTATTTTTATTTTTATTTTTTAGCCTTTAGTGTTTGCGTCCTTTTTGGTGCCTCTTGCAGTGCATCACTGCCACCTCTCTTGGGTCTATACAGCATTTAAGAGCTGTAGAATTTCTTCCTTGTATTTTATTTCTTTACTTTCAGCAGTTAGAGGTCTTATTTATTTATTTATTTATTTTACTGACACTTTATAGCCTGCCTTTCCCAGCAGGTGCAGGGGGTCTTGGGTTTTCCTGGGTGCAATAGCCCTTGGCCGTGGTTTTAATACTGTGGCTGACCATTCTCTTTTATTTTATTTTCACATTTATCCTTCTAGTGTCCTTTCCTTTTGCACCGTGCACATTAATTTCTCTCTAGCCTTGGCCAGCTTTCAAACTCCTGTCCCGGCTAGCCTCTTCCATGACTGCATTCATGCCTGTCTGCATGCCTCCTCGCAAAGCCAGCTTCTCCTCCTGTAAGGGCTGCTGCTAGTAAATTAGCCTTTCTTAAGCCACCCATCAACTTTCTTCTTTGCCTCCTGATCTCAGTTAATGTACACCTTGGTAGCCGCTCTAGTAAGCTGAGTAGCATTCTCGCCTGCAGAGCTTCTAACTACTGCAATGTATGCCTGGTATCTCCTTGGGTCTGCCTTACAAACGCTGTATTCACCATGCAGTGAATTTTAGCACCTCAAAGGTTAAATGGAGTGTACAGCAAAATGCCTTGCAAAGTTTTCATAAAACTGGCTGGCACTTTTATCTGCACCTTGGAGCACTTCTGAGATTTTATATTGGTTGCCTTTTCTTTTACCACCCTTTAGCCTTACAGAAGTGCTTCTGGGCACTTTTGTAGGTGCTGAAGCTGGATTGCATCATCTGGGTCCTAGTGGGCATCCGCTTGTCCTCTTAAGAGGTATAAGCATAACCTGGGCATGGCTAGACCTGAGATGGCTGCCTGACTTTTCCAACCTTTCTCTTTAGCTTCCTGGAGCTCTGATTTCTCCTTCGTGGGTGAGACTGGGAGCCTGTATGTCATTGAACTTAACTCCTTGGGGGCAGTTAGCAGCTGGTTTCTCTCCATTGTCTTTGGCTTCCCTATTTCCAGGGTCTCATTCCCTTTGGGTATAAAGGAAATTTGTGCCTGCAGTTTCTGGAGTAAGTTTCTTCTCAATAAGGGCACTGGACAATTTGTCATGTATATAGAAACTCATGCTGCACTTCTTGTCCCCAATATAACATCTCCTGGATTTGCAAAAACGTCTGTTTTCTTTGGCCCTAGTAGCCTATGATCTTAGCACAGTTCTTTGTGGGGGCCAGTTGGGTGAATTACCACAGAGAAATCAGCACCAGTATTAAAAATTCATTAATTAAGCCCTACTTTCATAAAACCGTAAAGTTCTCCAGGGCCTAAAAGGATGGAGCCTGGTCTGTCTCAGTCCTCAAAATTGTTGGCCCTTGCTAAGCCAGTCAGATCAGGATACACCTTTGAAACACCACAACTGGCATCAAACACCTTTTCGGGTGTTAGATCATTGATCATCACCTTCATCCTTTTCCTTTTCGGGGCACTCATCTTTCCAGTGGCGCATTGCCTGCACCTTGTATATTAGTTCCTGTCAACCAGGATCGTTTTCTCACGGTCTTGTCTGCGTTTTCCCTCAGCCTCTGCCTCAGCCATGCCCGTAACAAATCCAGGGTTATTTTCTGCTGGTTCAGTAGCTGTAATTGAGTCATCTCTTTGTTCCTATTTTGGTTTTCTTTTTCCCTTGATTGGGCTACCTGACCCACTAAAGTCTTGTAATTTCCATCTAGGCAGGTCTGTAGCCAGTTGGGGTGAGTTGTGCCACATTGAGCCAAGAGTCCATGTAGGGAGGCTATTCTGGGTATCATGGTTGTCCTCCAACTCGGTGACCACCTTAAACACATGGCCACTACTAGTCTCCGCATCTTGGTGGTAGTGGTCCCTAGGCCCAACTGTCTTTTCTTCTCTTTGACTTGTGTCTTTTATTTCTATGATCTCTCATCTCCATGTGGAGAGAAAACCCACAGATCTTACTTCTCACAGTGCCTTCAGCTCCTATCTGTATGGCCTGGTTTTTGTGGGTTACAGTGTAGAGCAAAGATTTTTTTTTTTTTTTTTTTTTGAGACAGAGTCTCGCTCTGTTGCCAGGCTGGAGTGCAGTGGTGCGATATCAGCTCACTGCAGCTCTGCTCCTGGGTTCCGCCATTCTCCGCCTCAGCCTCCTGAGTAGCTGGGGCTACAGGCGCCCGCCACCTCGCCCGGCTAGTTTTCTATTTTTTAGTAGAGGCGGGGTTTCACCGTGTTAGCCAGGATGGTCTCGATCTCCTGACTTCGTGATCCACCCGTCTCGGCCTCCCAAAGTGCTGGGATTACAGGCTTGAAAAGATTTTATAATATTGGAATAAAGTAATGCTACAAACTAATGATTAATGATATTCATCTATAATCATATCTATAATCTATTTCTAGTATAACTATTCTTATTCTATATATTTTGTTTATTATATTGGAAGGAGCTTGTGCCCTCAGTCTCTTGCCTTGGTGCCTGGGTGGCTTGCCACGCACACAGTCTTCGCTTCTCTTTCTTACTAACAAATGTTCTTATAGCACTTTTTCACCAGAATAGGGCAATTTTACCTGCATTCAAAACCTGTTCAGGGCTGGGCATGGTGCTGCACCTGTAATCTCAGCATAGGGAGGTGGTGGGTGGATCACTTGAGGTCAGAAGTTCGAGACCAGCCTGGCCAACATGGTGAAACCCATCTCAGCTAAATACAAAAATTAGCCGGGCGTGCTGGTGAGCGCCTCTGGTCCCAGCTACTTGGAGAGTGAAGCAGAGGTTGTTTGAACCCGGAGGTGGAAGTTGCAATAAGCCGAGATCATGCTCCTGCACTCTAGCCTGAGCAAGAAAGCAAAAGTGACTCAAAAAACAAAAACAAAACCCTGTTCAGGCATATGTCCTTTTTCGATGATATTCTTCCATAGCATCTGGGACCTCATCTGCTACCTCTTGGTTTGGCAGAAGCTGCTTCTCTGTTATCTTGACATTGTTAAAGCCAAACCTTTTCTAAAACAAAACTATCAAACCATCCTTTGCTGGCATCCACTACTCCAGTTCCTTTCCTTCCTTTTACTTTCAATTGCTGTATAATGGCTTCACCTGGAATCAGACTAGAGTCTATTGGTATGCCTTTCTTGGCAATCCTGCCTCTAAGAGTTGTGTTTCATATATCACGCTGTTTGTGAATTAATTTTAAAGCTGCATTTTCAGTGAGATAAAAGGTATTTCTGAAACTTTCATGCCTGTTGCTGTAGCTGTGGTGATGGCCACAGATGTCCTGTTATGTTTTGTGATGGACTTTCTGCTGGATTTATCCTTTTGAAAAGGCAGCATCCACAGCTACAGAACACAGGCTGCGATGCATGTCGCACAAGTGTAGCTTTTTCCTAAAGTTGCAACTCCTGCTTCTTGGGAGCACTGCCAGCATCACGAATGGCATTTTATGGGTCTGTGGTGTCATTTGGGTTTATGGTATTGCAGTAAGCGCCATGAAAATACTTGAGAACTGCAAGAGGTTTTTTAAGACTGAGTTGCCTGGGTACAGTGGCTCGTGCCTGTAATCTCAGCACTTTGGGAGGCTGAGGCTGGGCAGAATCACCTGAGGCTGGCAGTTTGAGACCAGCCTGGCCAACATGGTAAAACCCACTCTGGTAAAACTTCAAAAATTAACTGGGCATGGTGGGGGCATCTGTAATCCCAACTTCTCAGGAGGCTGAGACAGGAGGTTGCTTGGGCTTGAGGCAGAGTTTGCAGTGAGCCCACATTGTGCCACTGGACTCCAGCCCAGGTGACAAGATTGAAACTCAATCTCCAAAAAAAAAAAAAAGAAGAGATAGAGTCTTGCTGTGTTGCACAGGCTGGAATGCAGTGGCTCATTACAGGCATTACTAAAGTGCCTGCAGTCTGGGACTCCCAGGCTCAAATGATTCTTTTTCTCAGCCTTCTGAATAGTTGGGACTCCACACTCACGCTACAACAACTAGCTTAAGACTTGAGATAATTTGTTTACTGCAGTACACAATTTCTGGAGACCAGCTGCTTCGTGGAATAATTAGGTGTCACACGGTGTTTTAAGTGGATATGGAGCTCACCACCATAGCACAGGCTGTAGCTATGAAATCATTACAGCATGCAGTGTGGTATGTACTGCATTAGTTTTATACAGTTCTGCTTGAGCCTGGTCTTTATGTTTATTACATATCTCTTTAGTGAATGATGCCATGCACAGTCTTTTTTGTGTTGTAAGTTTTATAAATTTTTTTATAATTTGTGTATAATTTATAGTAGTAAGGATAGACTAATATCTACATATATTTTGTACATTCATGGCATACTTAACTGTTTCTGATTTTTTGTATTCCTGGGTATGGTTGGACTGTAATTTTTTCAATTGTTACAGATCTCTAATAAGTTTTCAATATATTTGTTGAGAACAAATCCGTGGTGAACGACCATGTGCAGCCAAACCGTCATGTGCAGCGGTCAGTTCTGTACATACATGTGTGTCCATGTTCATCATGGGTTTTTCAACTGGCATATTTTATTTCCCATTTTTTCTGAGTCCTTACCTGAACAGAGTTGAGTGCTTTTCCTAATTCTCCCTGGAGGAGCTTTTCTCCTCTGATCATAGCACATAGAGAGCTCACGCACACAACGGTCAGCAGAGGCCATCGGCTCTGAATTCTTTCACAGAGCAGGGGCTTGACAGGCTCTTTCTGTACTGGGCCGATTAGTAACATTTTAAGGTTTCTGGATGTACATTTCCTGTTGTATGATTCAGCTCTATCCATGTAGAACAAGTCATAGATTATATGTAAACAAGTGAGTGTGATTATGTTTGAATAATTTTTTTTTACAAAAACACATGGTGGGCTATAACTCGCTGACCTTGGCTCTCTAGGACTATTTTTAAGTGAAGAAGTACTAGGGTCAGTAAGCATAAAATTGCATTGATTTCTATTAAATACTATAAATCTTTAAAGTCTGATATTAATGTTTTTAAAAAATTAGTATGAATAAATAATCTCTTTAAGGGGATGTCATGGGGAGAGGAGAAAGTGAAGAAAATTACAAGTAAATTATTTACCATCTTTGTCTCTGGTAACACCCCTCTGTGAGCCCTCACACTTGTATGTTTTCTCCACTCTGGCTTTGCAAAAGTGTGGAGCTCCCTCCTGCAGGTGTTGTGGTTCTCTGGCCCTTCTGGAGATGTCAAGTGGACCAGGGCCCCAACCCATTCAGTCATCACTCCTGATGACCCTGTCCCATGGATTGCCTGCTGAGACTCAGGCCCCACTTCTGTGTCAAGTGTGAGTGTAACAGCAGCTCTAATCAAAAGTATGAATAAGGTTCTTCCAATCTCATAACCATACACAGGCATTTATCAGGTGTCCCTGGGTGCTAGGTTCCTCGGCGAGGCGGCGGGGGCTCCCAGGTGTGTACATTAGGGGTGTTGTGTGCATTCCTCCCACATGGGGTTGTGTTTGCACAGCATTCCTGCAGGTCTTCCTTATACAACAGCGAGAATTACATAATGTTTGATTTTGTAAGTGAACTTCTGAGGTTGGCCTCGGTCACATGCTCATGTTTTCTCTTGAATCGTTGGTGTCTGGTACTGCTATGAGTCATAGTCTCCCTTGCAGTCGTACACTCTGCAGAACTTAGCTTCCTGTGACTCAGGCAGTGCACGACTCGAAGAACAACTGGGTGTGGACTGTGGTGTTGGTGTGGCTGGAGAGAGTGGCCAGGCTGACTGTTGAGGTTGCTTCCTGGTTGAAGGCGTGTGTTTCAGATTGATCTTCCTGCGTATCCAAATCACTATGTGGTTATTCCAGCCAGGGTCAGTGTTGCTGTGATGAATGCTGCCTCTTACCCATAGCCTTATCACTTATTTAGAATAATTTTGGAAATACGTGTTTTGTTCAAGTTCAACTATTAAATTGCTTGAAATCTTGGGTAAATGTCTTAACTTTACAGTTGCATTGGATGATCTGTGAAGGCCTTTTCCATTCTTCTGTCATTCCCACAGGGCCTCCCATCTGAAGGGCTTTATTTGAACCCGGCGATCTGCATTGGTAGAAGAGTTCTTTATGACAGTGATAATGGGGCCAGAGGAATGAAGACTTGAAGACTTTTCTTACAATGAACACCTGTACTGTGGGTGCTGTACACTTCCTCGGGGTGTGTGACATAGGCAGTCAACTTGTGTACTGTGGGTGACATTCTTCTGATGCAGACTGGGTCACCTGGGATCTTCAGGTCCATGACAGGAACCACTGATGAAGGGGTGGTGTGGGAGCTGTAGGAAGTGGCTTTCAGTGATTCCCTGCCACAGGTGACTTTCTGACTCAAAACATTTGTTTAACTTTCCATTGCAAATATTTTTCAAAATTTGAAGAACAGTGTCCTGGGTTGCCAGGCTCCATGTTTACCAGCATTTGGCCAGCTTGGGTTGATCCGTCTTCTCCTTCGACTTGTTAATGTTTAATTTTTTTCTTTCTTTAAACACTTTAATTTCAACATTGTAACTTTTAGTATTAATATCTTAATATTAGTATTTTAGTAAATCTCAGACATCATCTTGTTTTGCAGCATGTGTGTTTCAGTGGCACCTCTGTCGGCTGAAACCTTTGAAGTGATAGCCTTCACTGTCTTCACAGTGGCTCAGTGGGCAGCTGGTGCCCTGGGCTGTCTCTGACTCCACCTGCCACTGCCTGCTGACCCGTCTGTGCTTCTATGCTGTGAGGGGCAGCATGGGCTCCATGGCTCGGAGCTGTCCACACCGGCAGCAGGCCCCTGCAGTGAGTGGCCACATCCATTGCTGGTGCTGCCGCTGCCCTGCTTGCTGAGAACCCGTCTTAATCTCAGCGAGGGCTTGGACTGCTACAGGAGGATGCATGGCTCTTTCCCCAGCTCTGAATGTCAAAGGTCTGTCTCACTGCACTGCTGCTGCTTTTCCTCCTGGGGGGTGGGTGCCAGTCCTTCTCCCAGGTCAAGTTGTAAGGTGCCCATGTGTGCTTGTGAGGGGCTGGGTGCCCACCGTGGTGATGCTTGTGCTTCCTCAGTCTACCTGGGGACCGCTGGTTTCACTGTGAATGCTCACTCCTGCCTTCACCATGTTCTTGGCCGCAGCAAGCAGTCCCATCTTTAGAACTTCACCAATGAGTTCTTCAGCTGATTTCTGTAAAACAGCCTCATGTTCCTATATTACCAGTCGGTAGGGTTCCTCTTGATGCCAGTGGAGTCATGTAGCCACCAGGTCTGTCTCCCTTTCCTCCTGTGGAAGAGCTCAGTTTGCTTAGGAATGTGATAGACATTGCTGGACTGGGCAGAGAGCATGACCTTGATGGAGACCACCTCCTCTTTGTCTAGTCCTCGTGAGGGGTGCACGAGAATGCATATCTCCATCTGCAGACCATCTCTCCTCTCCTTCTAGTCATCTGAGGGGATGCAAGGGGGAGTGCTTGTCACCGTCCACACACCCCTCCTTGGGTGTTGTCATGTGAAGCAGGAGGTGCACAGCATCCTGAATGTGGGGAGGCGGTGCCTGCCTGCTCCTTCCTCACAGCGTGGTGGAATCTGGGTTGTCCTGGTCCTTTAGGGAACTCATCCGTGGGTGGTACACAGATTATGGACCATGGCTTGGGCACTGAGAGTTGCTGACTCAGCAGCCCCTTCTGTGGCTCTGGCCTCTGTACCAAACACCTGGACACCCTGTCTTTGCAGGGAGGACTGGATTTAAATGACATAAAATGACGCAAATGGTAGAATGGACACTGACAGTGCTCGTCTGTTGTTTATTTCTTATTCTTTATTTGTCTCTGTTCCTATGAGGTATGCCCAGTGGTTCATACTGAACTTGCTCTGTGTGTACATGTTGCTTTCCTTCAGTGAGTATTTGTGAAAAGAGTGTTGAGGAGGTAGTGAGGTTCCACATCTTTTTCTGGCACTTCCTTGGTGGGACCAGCAACTTATGTCAAGACGCTCGTCTATCTTCCCCTCGGTGATCTTCAGTAAGTGAGCACACAGTTGCACATTTCTTACCTGACCAGAGTCTCATTGTTGTGAGATGGGACAGATGATAACATCATTACCAAACATATTTTCTCCACTAGCAGGTCACAAGCAAGGGATGGAGCC